>CM033635.1:19715587-19998087 GCA_019453435.1 Rhinogobius similis
TTTACATTGTTTACACTTTATTGATGTATTTTAAGGTAAAAGAAAACTACTTTACCGTCTGAAATTACAACTGGAACCAGCTGAAGGCAAGTGATCCATCCAAAGAATAATAAAACCACGTTTTGGATACAAAGCATCTTTCTTCTTAGTTGTAGGCAAAATATACAAAGTGAAAAATCCACTCTTTCTGGAGTTATTTTATGTCCTTAAAGACTCTTTCATACAGTGCAAACTTTGAGTAAGAAACAATTCCAGCAGTGGCTGAAGTTAAATAAGGCAAAAGTCCTGAAGCTGGGGCAGCTCAAGCGCGAGGCGCAGTTTATCTTCCCAAATAGTCGCCCTCTCCAGCAGATAGAGCACCGGTGTGAAAACTGGCGTCTCTCCGTTAGTAAATACGTCACTGTTCAAAATCTCGAGGGTGGGCACTGTGCACTGATAAACCATTACAGAGAGATGTAGAGGAGATGGAACATTCACTAATACTGCTGCCGAGGTGCTCTTGAGCAAGTCACACACTGTTTCAGTGAGGCTTTATGAAGACAGGGCTTCCCCAAATAGCCATAGCCATTTGTTGAAAGACAGAGGTTGAAGAACAATAGAGAGAGAAGTGTCTTTGTGTCACTGAATCTGCAGGTAAAGATAACCAGGACAAACACAACTCGGAAACAACACTATCCAGAGCCATAAAATGCTCTCACTTATCAGTGTGCACATGTGGCATCATGTCAACAACTGCATGTACACCACCACATTTCCCCTCTTACACCTCCCATTCATCAGTGGAATGAGTGGAGTGAGTGACAGGTGGATTCAACCTATCACAGATTAGTTCCCCTTGGCCGAAAAGAGGATGCAAATGCTAAAAACTGTGATAAAAAAAAACAAAAACAAAACACTGATACTAATGTGCTAAGGAGATGATATTAAGGTTTTTGTGAATGAACCTAAATTGAAATGAAATTTAAATGTCCCCTTCTATAATGATTGAACTTCTCCCACAATAATATATTTTATTTTTTAATATTTTTGTTTGTTTTTGTATTTTTGTTTGATTAAAATAAATATCTAAAAACGAATTATGTCAAATGTTCATTTGTCAAACATGCATTAAATATAGGTGTATATAGGTGTACCTAGGTACATATAGATGTAGATTGTTTAGATTTTAACTTAACAGTACTCTTACTTACAATTTATTATATTTATTGAACTATTTATCCATTATTATTAAGCCTTTTTGACAACACTGGTATTCATTTTTACATGTTCAGAAGGCTGGAGCGGAGATAAGATGACTGACTCATGGAGAGGCTATTTCTGGAAAAAAGTGATCGTAGCGGCAAAAGACAAATGCTGATTCACACCTGGTGCTTTTCCGAAATCGGGGTGAGAATTATGTTATGTGCAGGTGCCTGGCGTTTGGGGGATTCACTCAGCCGAGACATCACACAGGCGTGCAATCTTACACAACTTCCTGTCCGGCTGTGACAGACAATCAAGCTGCAGAGGTAAACACACGTACACAAACCGCAGGTACGTGAGAGTCCAGTGACACCCCGAGTGAGTGAGCCATGACCTGTCACAATGAGCGGTAACTGTAAAATTGACTCAGAGCAAAGATTTGCCTTAGTGAACACCAACAAAAGAAGAGGAGATGCTTCTGTCATAAATAAAACAATCTGAATGCAATGAAACCCTATCATCATCCAATACCACATCAATAAGTTGAATGCATGTGACATTATGATTTTCTAAAGTGCCCATAGTTTAAAATTGATTTTAAGACAGGTCAGAATTCTTTTTAACTGTCCAAATGTAGATGTTTTGGCCTGGTTAACAGTTAATATGCCCTCGATCTGAAATTATCACATTAAATTCTTCAACATAAGCGAAACTTAAACAACCTAAAATGTAAATAAATACCAGTAACCATGGATATCTGGCATGCTTTAGTTAGTCACAAATTCCCAGAAACTCTAGAGCTGTAAAGGTCTCAAACCTACAACCTCTGAGGACTATGACCTCCTCCATTCACCCCAACATCATACCTGCTGTAATAGAAATGATAATACATGTGGAATTAATTGTTGGCTAAAACTATTTAGTCATCTTAAAACGGAACTTTCTTTTCCATTAAATGCCATTATATGTGAGGACAGCCAGTACTGAACAGTACTGAAAATGTGTACCCACATAAAAGTACAGTTATTTGGCTAATTACAAGTACAAGTACTGATGAGGTGCTGTTTTGTGTTTATCTGTACAGACAGGAGCATAGACAGCGGTGAGACCACTGTGCACTGGGGCACTTGTGCAGTAACTTGTTCTGTAACTCAGTCCTATTATTTTAAATGCAGATAGTTATCGTTACATGGCTTGAATTATACTCTATTACAATTACAAGTAAAGGTTTAAAATTTTACTAAAGGATAAGTACCCCAAACCTCTACCCAATGACAATAATGTGAGTATTTGTACAGATACTTTCCACCCCTCATGACTGATGATTTGAATTGTGTTACTCAAGTAACTCAAGCATTTGGGCACATTCTACACTGAGCCGCCAGCCACAGCCCAGTCAAGAAAGAGAAGAGCTCAGAGCTATTCAAAGAACTGAGGTAATTAATCTGACTTTTGATGGGAGATTGTTAATTACCACGCAGCGTAGTGAGATGCACTGGCACGTGGCTATAAGCTCATTGCACATAGATTAAAGACTCAATTTTAGCACAAACTTTACAAAATGTCTGTGTCCCAGGGCAAACCTCTTGTTTGAGACACCAGTTTTGTTGCATTTGAATCAGTGACCGTTTCACATATTTTCACACGCAAACTATGAAGATCAACAAAGGCTGCCTTTTCTAGATCACTTTTGGAGTCACTGCAGAAGCCCATTCCTTAAACTTTAAACTTTGCATAACCATTTCATAATATGATATGGTATGGTTGCTTCTTGAAATTGAGGTTAATCACAAAAATGTAATCACAAATACACACAGCAATGGTTTAGTTTATAGGTGCATTTCACTTTTGTAGTGAACCTAATTATCCAGTTAGGAGTGACATTTTTATTAAATTATTAATTCAGTCATCAAGGAAAAGTCAATGCTGTAACTGAAATCCATGAAATTCTGGATCCGGTGTGGGGTACAGCTGTAACAGTGCTGCACATATCAAACCCTCAGTCTCTATGCTGAGAGTATGAAGCACTGAGAGGTTTTTTAAATCTTTTTTTCCCCACACCTTATACATGTTTTAGCCATTCAGCGAACCGTAACAGTGCTATAACCTAGCAAGAAAATCATTATGTTAATTTCCATAGATATTTTGAAAGCTGAAATTTGAAATAGATTAAAGGTTCAAATATTTTGACTAAATAAAATGTGTGCAGTGGAGACGGGAGTTGGGCAACAGCGCCCCCCAGTGTTGATTTTGATAACGCCTCTGATGATGCCCAATGAGTGTCCGCAAAACCTCAATAGGATGAATCTGGATTGTGCCTTTAATGAAGAAACGTTATATTTTATCAGGGTTATAAAAATACACCAACAGCTGTGATCTGTGTCATTGAGTTATAGAAAATTACTGCCTATGTTTATAAAATCTGATGATTATCTAATTTCTGAAGTAATCAGATTATTGAAATGTCATGTAAACAGTTAGTTCTGACGTACCTGATTTCTTTCTTTCTGATTGTTCACGCCTGTGTAGGGTTTGACAAGGAAAACTGAAAAAAATCTAATGTGTCGAAAAAAATTAAAGCGATCATTCTCTGATTTTTACTCGCCAAGTAAGTGTGCTATGCTGTTGTGCCTCCTATTGTCATTCATTCTGAAATATTGAAGGCTGGTCCTGGCAACTTAATGTCACGAGTTTTTAAAAGCACCCATCCCCGAGACGGTCTGAGAAATACTGTCAATAAAAATGCCACGGCCCATCGTCCAATGTTCCAAATCTCCGCAAGACCCCCACAATCAAAACAAATCGACCACGCGTGCCTTTTCCCGCAGCAACTACGTCACTAGAGCCCTCCCCTTCCTACCGAGTAAACAGAGCAGGAATACGTCGATGTCACCAGCCATATGGGCATTTGAGAGTGAAAATACGCTTTGTGATCCACTCGGAGGGGTGAGCTGAGGTCTTGTGGGGCGTTTTGGTGCGTATTGGGGAGACTTGAGGACAGTGGACTGGCACACACTCGAGCCATGAAGGGAGAGGCGGAAGTGAAGTCACTTGACAGACCGTCCATGTTATTATTGTTATTTTGGTAGCCCTGCGATGAGAAACGGGCTGCGGGGCTGCGGGATTTCGAGACGACGACTTTCCGCAGCCTGTCCCGGTCCGACGTCAGGTCCGCACCGGGGAGAGGAGCCTCGCTGACGGCTGCTGGGGGCAGGAGGGTGCGAGGACCCAGCTCGGCTCCTGTACTCCGAGCGAGCAACACACGACAAAGCGTCAAAACAAAAACGAGTCCAACGTAGAGCTCGGCTGGTGCCTCCTGCGCGGTCCGTAGCTGCAGGACGTGCCGCCGCCGCCGCAGACATGAACGGGATCAGCAAGAGCCGCTTCGAGGTATGGCTCGGGGAGTGGACCGCCACAACTGTCTGTCCTGTTGTCGTGGGCTCGTTACATGTAATTAGAGCGTGTGTCCAGATATGTGCCGTGTTGTGTTGCTCCTAATTTCACATGCAGTTGTCAGTCGTGTCGTTTGTTGGTCAAGGGTAATCCAAAATCCGGTTATTGTCGTGCCGCACCAGTAGACAGCGACAACATAGGACTGCGGGACAGGAGGGCTGTGGCTCAGGCTGCCACTGTATTTGGGTTGAGGTTGCAGGAGACTTGCCACTTACACTGATAAATGTGGGTTATCAGGAATTATTCATTGTGTCTAGATTTAGCAGATGCCACTCCAAACCCGTCCTCTAAATGTAAGGACTAATATTGGTTGTTTGTGCTTTAGAAGTATCCTGTAGACAGCCTGAATCCTACTTTTATTAAGCTTCTTCCCACACCCTTTCCATCACACCGTGACACACTGAGATCATTTGCTTGGTAAATAAACACACACTATCCTACGTTGGAGTTGCAGTGAAGGTGTTTTCTCAAGTCAGATACAATTTAGTGCATTATACTGTCATTATCACAAGATTACATTAGAATTTTTTTGCTTATCTTGTGAATTGTCATTAATGTATTTGACATTCCTTACTTTGTCTTGATGGTTTCAGTCAGCTTCACTGAGCGTGTGTGAATGACTACTCAAGGTGATAGTGGTGCTGGTGTGTGTTGCCATATCACTGGTTTGCTCAACATTAGTCAAAGCTTCTTAGAAACGAGTGCATAGTTGAAAACAGTGGCGTGATTATGTACTAGAGAGAGCAGAGTAAAGAGGCTGAGTAACTGAGAAGATGAATTTTGAACCATTCATCAAAGATGGGTCTTCTCGGAGTTTGAGTCGCTAAAACCAAAATGTTGAAAATATGCAAATTGCTCTGCCTTGGGAAAACAATATACCAAGTTTATTTACATTTTACTGTTAGGGAATAGGCCTCTTTAAAGGAACTCCCTGCTTGGGAATGCTGCTCTGCTGGCACTGGGTACAGGCTGATGCGATAACTTAAATGAAGCATACAGATCAGAGATAGTTTGTTCTCATAATGCTCAGGTTGATACAACATTACAGTATATGTACAGTAACATTTGTGTGGCCCTGTCATATCAATGCTGGTATAAGATTGATTTTTATTTCACATCTTGCATTGTAAATGTAAACAAACTGTACAGTCTGCCTGCACATGAGTTGATATAAACAGAATTTATCTGATGGGGTCAAGGAAGAGAGATGTGTAACAGACTTGCTGTGGCTTTAAGTCTAAATTTAGTTTTAATCTTAAATCACTTTTGGCTTCAAACAAACTGGAGTCAGGAAAAGTTTTGTCTGTTTTTGTGAATGCACTCTCTAAAGCACTAGCATTGTTCTACTGTTATTGGAGACAATTTACGTTTAATTCACTCAAGCTATTAATTCTGTATATTACTTGAAAGGAGTTGAAATTTGAAGCATACGAATTGGACCTGACTTGGGCCACAGACTTGAGACTTACTTGAGACTTGCAAACATGGACATAGGCCTGTCACAATAACACATTTTTCATGTACGATATATTGCTACAGAAAAATATCACTATTAGCAATAATACTGAAACTACTAACTAATAAACAGCAGAATTAAACACTTAAGCACTTAGTTTCTATCCATGAAGAGTCACAAACGTTACTTATTCCACCCTCTACAGCTCAAATATTATTGTATTACAGAAAAATAACAACTATTTCCCCACATTTGCAAAGAAAATGTACACAAGATAAATATTGAGGCCCAAAATATATTGTCCCATCTGTCATATATCAAACGATAAGTCAATATAGTAATTATCATAATAGACCTGCTTGTTCTTGGACCCACCTCTGTAAAAGGGTTGTTTAAATTATAAAACAAGTATGAACAAGGATTAATATGTGAGGGCCTGTAGGAGATGATGCCCCAAAGCATTTTGATTGCCTGAAAAGATTTTTGTTTTTAATTAATTTAGTTAATCTTTACCTGGGCTCACTCTGCACTTAGGCATTGACCTCCATCCGACACTGACTAAACTCTTTCTTGTAGGAATATACAATGCCTATAAAATGGAATCGTTACGTGACTCCTGTGACAAAATGCTATTTCATGCTTCAGTGTTTCTTTGGTTAATGAATCTCAATCCCGAAACACAGAAACTTATTTCCAGAGTGAGTGACAGGTGCATTTAACCAATTACAGCCAAGTGTGAACGCTAAGAGAAGCAAATAGATTTAATTTACCTCCTAAAGGTATAATATTGATATAAGGTTCACATCCAATCTTGAGATTAATATCGGCATGTCACCAACCCCTACTTCCCAACATCCTTTTTGAATAATATGTATAGCAAAAGGTTCTTTTACCCTCTTATCACACGAGTGCCTATTTTTCCTAAAACTCTTGACTGAAATGAGCCCCAATTCAAGCTGAAGCTGTTTCTGAACACTTGAGCACAAACAAATGGCTGTACTCTTTGTGAAGCTGAGACTAGTTTTGGCCTCTGATGCCTGATTTAATCTAATTATAAGTGCATCCATTTTCCAACCATTTGTTTGGGATTTTGACTATTTAAATTGCACAAATTACATCCTCTTACCAGCCAAAGCTTTGGGGACCCTCTGAAATCTCAGGTGCCCCCCTTTGGATGTTCCTGTTCACCAGGTTGGGAACCACTGATTTAGACCATCCGTTTTGGGTTTTGACAATCTATCTTTAAAAGGTAAGGCTGCAATAACAATTTTAGGAATCCGTATAAAAGGCCTGTACATTTTTGTGACTTGTAGGATTATTTTCTTTATTTGTGTGTTTGGAGCACAAATTGACCCAGATTCATTTCAGAATGATTGAGTGGAAACAAGTGGGTTATAGCTTTATTTTTTATATTTTACATGCCCAGCAGCTTGATTTTATTTATCTTTATCAGATGGTGGACAAAAAGGAACAAATGAAGAAAAAGTCCAAGGGCCCACCTCGTGTGTTTCATGTGTTTCAGGAGACTTTTTTTCTTTCCGCTGTTGCCCATTGTGTTTTGATTTATTCAAGGAGCTCTATGGCACAATGTGTTTTAAATCCACCTTTGGTGCACTGTGCCTTACCCTCACTCCAGTGTCTTTTTCTATGCTAGTGTTTGTGCTTGAAACAGCAGGAGTTCCTCATTAGAAACAGCTCCCGACTCTTTGAGGACACAAGAGCATCACTGTCGGATGTGTGCAGTACCAAAGTGCATGTGGGTGTTTTCTGTGATTTAAATTCATGGCTGATCGCGGCCCACCTGATCTGGAATGTTCCCTCTCTGTTCTGATGCGAATCACCTGCCAGCATCAGTGAGTCCTTCTCAGCAGATGGCCAGACGTCCACAGAGTAGACTAATTGAGATAAGCATGCCAGCAAGCTGACCAGGCTGACAGAATTATAATCTCGTAAAGAGGGGCCATGCTAGTTAGCATAGTTTAAGCATGTAATAGACTTTTTAAGTCAACATAAGGTTTACTGATACAAACAAATGGTCGAGTTAATTATGAAGGACAAATGGACACAAATTAAATTAAGTTCCTTAAACCAATATATGCCCTGGGGTATTTAGATGTTGCTATTTACAGCCTTATGTTTAGATATCATTTGGGTCGTCAGTTTGTACAAAGTGGGTTTTCATTATCATTATCATTTCATTTCATTATCTTATATGACAATATACTCAAATATTTCCCACAATATTTGCCCTAACAGACTAACCAAAATAAACAGTGTATGCATGATGTATGTGCTTTTTAGATTTTCTCTGTTCTTTTTGATATTAAGTAGTCAGTAACGCCTTTGGCCTGGTTTTGGCCATTGTAGGGTGACAATGATGCTGTTAGTGAAATTATTGACACCAAGTTACTGCCTTTTCTAAGGTACTGCAGCCTACTGTACAGGCATTTACATCCATTACATACCAGGTCTAATGTGTGACTTTTTCCCTGACAGGTGTTTTCAAACAGCGATGAAGCTCCAATCAACAAGAAGCTTCCCAAAGAGCTTCTACTTAGGTGAGATTACTGAACACTGAATTTGCCTAATCACACACAGTTTGTACAAGTCAACACTGGATTTGGTCAAGGCTATCTATTAGCTGCTATAGCCTTGATCTACTGTTGGTTTGGGAGCACACATGTCTACTGTGATGGCTTTGGTGTGATGCATGTCTTAGGCCTCGATGAGATGTTTTTGACCATTTGACCTAGAGACCAACATTATGTCCCTGGGCCGCTGTAGATGACCCATAAATCGGACACGTGCGGTCATGCGTGCACAGTAACCATCCTTTATGTTGGTACAGTTTTGTAAATTCAGCTTTCAAAAGACAGCGTACACCTGCACATACAACAGCGTAAACTGCTTATAGTTTTTGTTCTTGCATGTTTTTGCGAGCCTTTCAAAACCCCTGGGCCTATGCAAACTGTATGTCTGTATGTGTATGTGCGTGCTATAAATAGCCTTGTCTTCACTGGTGGGGATTTCTGCAGTGTTGTGCTCTTGCCTGCTCCAGCTGTGCTCCACTCCGAATACCAGTACGCCCATGATAACCAGCACTCTCTACTCCCCAGAATAAAACATGCACTTCAGTAACACCAGTCTATGACCTAGTAGCACATGTGTCATAATATTGACTGTAAAAAGGACTTTGAAACTGTGGAATGTGGGTTAACTACATGTTCATGGTACAAATGACATTTATTCTCACTGTCTAGATTTACCATCCTGACGGTTGTGGATGTAAAAAAAAAAAAAACAAACATTGTTAATGTGTTTTGATGGAATGCTGCTGTTTATTTAATTTCTAGTAATGTGTTTATTGTGACAGGTCATGTTTAATGCTCACATGTATTTTGCTTTAGTGCCCATTTGAACTGGGAAGTTGTAAACCTTATATTTAGGCCAGCAACATAAACTGTGGAAAAAAACCCAACAGAGGTGGAAGTTACTGGTCAATAATACTCACATGTATTTGCAAATTTATGGAGTAATTTTAAAACATCTTGGAATATTTTGAAGGGCCTAAATAGTCTGTAAATGAAGACACTGAATTTGCCATTTTCTGTACTACATGAAGTTGTTTTTACAGGGTTTTCTTTATTGATTAGCGTATATTTACACCTTTATTGATAATCATCCTCAGCATGTTATTTGTAGAAAAAGTTCATGCACAATTAATAATTTAATTTAATGATTTGGTATTATTTCAACACAATACAATACATATGTTGTGTCATGACATGACAGTACTTTTACTTGTACTGCTCTGATGCCTAGTTCAGTATCAGAGAGCAGAAAGGAGGTACAGGCTCCAAAACACTGACTCAGCACTCGCTCCAAAAACAACCAAATTCATGTCTGACTGGTGTTGCCATAGCAACCAGTGCTAGACTCCGCGAAGGCCCCACTCTAAATCTGGCCACGCTTCAGAGGCCAGCTTTACATTTTGTTAACAAATAGGACTATGATCCTAATGCTTCTTTTGTATCTTGCCAAAACCAAAACCTACACAGACAGAACCTTGATTTAGCTGAATTGTCAGAAATATCCACAGGTTTTATGCATTATAATTATCAGTAAAGAAGAAAAAAGGAACTCTGACATGTTTATTGTGCAAGGGACATATAGATGTGTTTTTTTATCTTGGTCAAGTCTTCATCAAGACAAATATCCCATGAGTCCCTGAATAGTTTACAAACTGTATGCTCTGATGTTCTTACTTTAGTTTTAATTGTATTTATTAGTGTTGTTCATACAGTATCTTAACTGGTAAGAAAATATTTTTGTAATATTTTGTAAAATAGCTACTGTTCACATCCCCATTATGGACAAACGTCTGGTTCCCAGACTGGTCTCCTGATCAAGGTCCAAGATTAGATGATTGTTTACTATTAAACCGAGCCATTTAAACTGATGATTACACTTTGGTGTATATCTGGATGATGTCTCCGCTAAATTTAAAACTTCCCTTAATTTCCACAGTCTGTCACAGATCATTAATGATGAAAGAACTTGTTTGAAGGACCACTTTCATTTAAAATAGAAAGCCACATTATGTTTCATCATAGCAGACGTTAAGTCGATGCTTCGCTAGAGACTCATTGACCGGTTAATAGAATGAGATCAATGAGTATGCTGCATTCACAGACTTTGCTTTTCCTGTTATGTTCAATTATTTCAAGTACATACAAGAAATAATAGATTTGTATTATTTTGCCTCCTTGACACTAGACACTCATATAGATTATACAGTCAGGGCATGTCCTGACATGCCCTGACCCAGCCCATAAAAACAGACAGCCTTTGTCTGATCCTATATGAAGGGAACAATGGCTGGCTCCTGTTTCCTACTGTTAAAAGAACGTTAAACCCCAGTTGCACCAAGGCCTCAACTCCATTTGACCAGTACAAACTCTTTAAACTTGTATTATTCCACCATCATGTACCTCGTAGCAGGTGTAAACTCAGATTAAACCAGTCCTGAAACAAAGAGGTGTAAAACCACTAATGTATGTGGCTATACTTTCTTGTCAATGCCCGATCCTGTCAGATCTCAGAAGCTAGGCAGAGCGGGGCCTGGTTAGTACTTAGGTGGGAGACCGCTGGAACACCAGGTGTCACAGTGAGTGCTGGAGGAAATGTTGGCTAGAATAAAAGTGGTGTGTGAGTGAATGATCGGGGGTGATCGGAGGGGCTGATCATGCAAATTGGCAGCTTTGCTTCCATCAATCTACCCCAGGGCAGCCTTAATTGTTGCTTACCACCATCAAGTGTGGAGTAAATAAATAATGCAATGTGAAGCGTGTTGGAGTGTCAAGAAAAGTGCTATACAAGTATGATGCATTATTATGATTGTTATTGTTGTTATTATTATTATTATTATTATTATTATTATTATTATTATTATTATTATTATTATTATTATTATTATTATTACTAAATAAAAACCTATATGAACCTGGACAAAACTAGGACAAACCTATGACTAAACTCAGCAGTAGTACTACAATAGCATTAATAGTATAATATACACTTACTAGAAATGACCACCAGCAGTGAAGCCACAGTCCCATGTCTCAGTTTGAGAATCACTTGATGATACAATATCTCTGTAAGTTGAAGCTTATACAAGGTACAATGCAGAACATAAAGAAATATTTAGGTTTTCGTACACATGTGCCAGTCCCCAGCTGCCTGTGGCCTTGCTTGTCGGAGTGCCAGAGATTACTCATTGGCAGATTAATGGATTGAGCTGACCCAGTAGCCTGGTGCATGCAGCCCTTTGTGGAAGATCGTTTCACAGCTCCAGCGCAAGCTGTCCATGGGGCTCTCCTGCTACCAGTGAACACAGGGAATTGTTCTCTATAGATACTACAACATCATTGTTTGGGGGCGTACATAAAACATCATTACTAAAATCACTGATTTACAAACAAACTCTATCTAATGCTTACTTCTGTCTCTCTGCAGAATATTCTCCTATCTAGATGTGGTTACACTATGTAGGTGTGCCCAAGTATCTAAGGTAAGCAGCATCTTTCACACCACCAATCTACAAACTATCTCTTGATCACAATCAAGAATAGTTGTCAAAATCCAATGTAGTGCCATCTGCTGGTTTGCTGCTATGCTTTAGTGCACTCTAGCTGAAAGCCATTTATGAATGAGCTTTCTGTGGATAATGACAAAGGCTTGGCACGTGAACTGTGGATTCAGAGCTGTAGAGGCCAAACCTTTGCAGCAACATGGATTCCTGTTGTATAATTCACTTTAACTTTTATTATTGTTTTCATGTGTACTCAGTTTGGGTTACAGCAGTCTTAAACTTTGTGCAAGTCATGTGTTTGCAGATAGTGCTTTGACACGCTCTCACTTTTTATGATAAGCGTTCCCCACCTCTGCCTGACCTACTTGTGTCTCTCTGTCCATGACCCTCTCAGGCGTGGAATGTGCTGGCCCTGGATGGCAGCAACTGGCAGAAGATCGACCTCTTCAACTTTCAGACCGACATTGAGGTGAGGCTTGACGGGGCAGGAGGGCCACTGGGTGTGTTACAATGTGCAGCACGCTCATTCAGTAGCATTATCTGGCCCGCGGCTTAGTGCTGGGTCAGTAGGCTTTGGTGCCGACTGTGATGTCACAGTTTATCCTCTGTTCTGTGGCCTAAGTCTTGTCTCTCCTTCCTCCTTTTTCTTCTCTTCTCTTCTCTTCTCTTCTCTTCTCTTCTCTTCTCTTCTCTTCTCTTCTCTTCTCTCTGGATAAGAAAGAATAGAAAGAAAGTGACTATGTTGATTTATACAATCATATGTCTTATATCACATATATCATCCAGATGTGGATCTAAGAATAAGAAATATTTAGTTCAAACTTATGTCTTTGTTAAAAATCTGCACTGCTAATATTTTCTAATATTAGTCTCAATATTTTCTTTCATTATCGGTCTATGAATTGTGTCTCAGGGCCGAGTGGTGGAGAACATTTCGAAGAGATGTGGGGGCTTCCTTAGGCAGCTGAGCCTCCGGGGCTGCCTGAGCGTGGGAGATGCCTCAATGAAGTGAGCTTCTCATTGCCTTTCAGCCATGTACTCATAACTGCTTATAACTGTGGCACACACAAAATATATTGTAGTGGGGTATTGTTACTTCCTGCTTTCCTTATAAGTTGACATTCTTTAAATCTCAACATAGTAATTTTGTTTCACACTACAAGTGCAGTGCCTCAGGTTTGCCATGATATTTTGAATATTGCTTATTTTTTACAAAATACAGTTAAAGCAGTTATTTGCTTTGCAACAGCAACTGTGTGTGTTATGTATGTTTTAATTTTCTGTATTTTGCTTTACAGGACATTTGCACAGAATTGTAGAAATATTGAAGTGTTGAATTTAAATGGCTGCACTAAGATTACGGACAGCACCTGCCTCAGCCTCAGCAAGTTCTGCTCTCGACTGAAACACTTAGATCTTACATCCTGTGTGTCCATCACCAACCACTCTCTCAAAGCCCTCAGGTAGCACACACCTCCATCATACAGTATTTACATTATGTGTTATATATATAGATTTGACATTGACATGTATTTTTTTTTTAGTGATGGCTGCAGATTGCTGGAGATGTTGAACCTGTCATGGTGCGATCAGATCACACGTGATGGTATCGAGGCCCTGGCACGAGGCTGCAGTGATTTAAAAGCACTGTTCCTCAGAGGCTGCACACAGGTAACACTAGAGTTTATGTTTCCCCATGTCACTGCCTAAATACGTTTTTGTTTTGTGTAGTGCATTTTATTGTTATTTATTTTAGCTATTTATGTCCATAATTGTTAAAATACAGTGCATACCATAGTATGTATGGTATGTGTTCATGTCATTTCCCATGTGGCACAATATTGTTTATATAGTTTAAGTAATATCTGTTTACTGTCTTTCGTTTTCTTCTAAACTTTCTCAGCTGGATGATGGAGCTTTGAAGCATCTTCAGAAACACTGCCCAAAACTCACCACCATCAACTTGCAGTCTTGCACAGTAAGTTATGCCTAATATAATATAATACACTTTGTCTCTGTGCAATTTAAAGAAAACATTTTGTTTGTCTTGCAGCAAATAACAGATGACGGCTTGGTCAGTCTTTGCAGGGGTTGCCCCAAGTTACAGATTCTTTGTGTGTCCGGCTGCAGTAACATCACTGATGCCTCTTTAACCGCACTGGGACTCAACTGTCCCAGACTTAAGTAAGAATCTGTCCATCATTCATTATAGTTCATCCTTGTTCATATAATCTATATTTATTATTATTTTATAATTAATTTATTGTATTTGTTTATCCTTTTTCAGGCTATATTTACATAGTCAACATACTTTCTCCCACTAGATTTTTGTTTTTTAAGTATTGATGATGTTAGTGTTCTTATATCTATACTATATCTGTTTTTAGAATACTAGAAGCTGCTAGATGCTCCCATGTTACCGACGCTGGGTTTACTGTTCTTGCAAGAGTGAGTTGATTTTTTTCTCATTTCTCATATGCTCATATACTTTTCTTCTGCGTGGATCATTGTTATACAGTCCCGATCAAAAGTTTAAGACCTGTAGAAAAATGGACAAAAGTCACATTTTGCGTGTTTGGATCTTAACTAGTTTCCAAGTAGACCATCATTATGCAACAAGAAATGGGAGTGAGACAAAAAAAAAGTTTGAGTACTTTTTTAATTATTGAAAACAGCAATTAAACTGAAATAGGCTGTTTTGCAGCTGATAAAAAGTTTAGGATCACACTTAAAAAAGTATTGGGGGAAGAGATTGTCTCTCTGCCGCTTCGAATCCCGCTCACAAACATACTTGGTTGAGCGGTCAGATCCACTGACCCACAGGTTGGCGATGCAATTGCATTTGTGTCCTTGGGCAAGACACTTAACCCACCTTGCCCCAAGTATCTGCGTACTCTGGTGAGTGAATGGGTGAATGGTTCCTTGATGTAAAGCGCTTTGAGTGCCTGGAAGGTGGAAAAGCGCTATATAAATGTGTGACCATTTACCATTATAGAGTACCACCGTTATTGTTGATCACTTTGAAAAAAATTATTGCAGCATTCTTGATGCAAGCGCTACCAGGCGGTGAGAGGGAACAAGTGGTGAAGATGGCCTCAAGGGTGCCTACTGTCTGAGACTGTTGTCCATTTTTGCAAACTTCCCTTGCCATCCATCCCCAAAGGTTCTCAGTTGGATTTAGATCAGGGGAACACACACGATGGTCCAAAAGAGTGATGTTATTCTCCTGAAAGAAGTCCTTTGTCCTGCTGGCTTTGTGAACTGTAGTGTTGTCCTGTCATGAGGGATGCTCTCTGCAACATCTGCACAGAGCCAGAGGCCGTTTGACACTCTGCACCACCTGAAGCTCCGTTGTTCCACTGAAGGAAAAAGCACCCCGTGTGGCACGTAGAAAACATCTCAGGTGGATCTGCTTCGTTGGAAACTATCAGGACCATCAAGATTTAATTTGTTTCACATCAGAAAACTTTCTTCCACCTTTTAATGCCCCATGTTTGGTGCTCTCTTGTAAAGTCCAAGCAGCAGTTCTGTGGCGTTTAAGGAGACGAGGCCTTTGAAGGTGTTTTTGTTTTGAAGCCCTTCAGTTGCAGATGTGTCTGATGGTTATTGTGCTGCAGTCAGCACAAGTAACGGCCTTAATTTGTTCCGAGGCTCGTCCAGTGTCTTGATGGACAGCCAATCGGATCCTCCGGCTCAGTGCTGGTGTCATTTTTTTTTGAGTCTTCCACTTGACTTTTTTTGTTCCCTCAGGACCTTTAAGAAATTCAAAATGACTTACTGTGTCCCACCTCAGCAGTGATGGCGCGCGGCGAGACGTTTTTTACCTTTACCATCAGAACGTCATGATGACAGTGTGAATACTAGACAGAAAATAACACTGAATCCACATTTTTACACAGATTTGGGCTTTTAAAGGGAAGTGGTCCTAAACTTTTAATCAGCTGCAAAACAGCCTATTACAGTTTAATTGCTGTTTTCAATAAAATGTTTACTCAAACTTTTTTTTTGTCTCACTGCTTGGAACTTTGTTAAGACCATGCAAAATGTGACTTTTGTCAATTTTTCAACTGGTCTTAAACTTTTTGGGACTAATTGGGACTGTATATATATATGAAGTTATTTATCTTGTTTTTTTTAATTGCATCTTTGTATTATTCTGCTGTTCTTTAACTTTGCATTGCAACATTGCAATTTCCCCATTGTGGGGACCTTTTGTTACCTTTGCTACCTTTTGTTTTAATTTCACTGGTTTTGATTTTCTTATAGAACTGTCATGAGCTTGAAAAAATGGACTTAGAAGAATGTATTTTGGTAAGTCCTGTGTTTTTATGTTTTGCTTAATTGACTACATAAAAGGCTGTAACATGAAAAAAAAAAACAATAAATAAATAAATGTATATAAGTCAAAGCCAAAATTTAGGGTATCAATCATTTTTGTCATTCACAGGTGACAGATAATACCTTGGTTCAACTGTCTATCCACTGCCCTCGCCTACAAGCATTGGTATAAAACTAGCCCTAACCGGTGAGATTGTGACCTCTGTCCTGCACGTGTATTAATGTGTGTATTGTTGTGTCCAGTCCCTATCCCACTGTGAGCTGATCACAGACGATGGCATTAGAGCTCTAAGCGGCAGCACCTGTGGCCAAGAGCGCCTCACAGTGGTGGAGCTGGACAACTGCCCTCTCATCACAGACGTGACGCTGGAGCACCTCAAGAACTGCCATCGTCTGGAACGCATAGAGCTCTACGACTGTCAACAGGTCACACGGGCAGGCATCAAGCGCATTCGGGTGAGAGAATGTTCTTAGTTCAATGTACAACTATAATTTGTTTTCTTTTTCTTCAATAAAAAAATATATAAAATAAAACCAGAGAGTGAAACGACAAAATAAAATAAAATGGAATAGCCCGAAGAATAAACCAGAAAATTAAAAGGTCAATCAGGCATGTATTCTCCAATGTATCGGTTCCTTCAGTCCCAGTGTCTGTTGAGCTTGTCAGTATCCCATATCACAGTCAACTCCGTCAACTCCAGTCATCCATTTTCTTGTTATTGCTTTTTTTTATGTAGTCAAAAGAACATTCCACATGTATCTGTCTATCATTTCCATAGTTGGAGTTATACATTCGAGATACATTGTTTTAAAGTCAAATGGAATTCCCATATTGAAGACAGTCTGCAGTTGTCTTCTAAATCAGACACTATTTGAGATTGAAAAACACAAGAAGGGGAAAATACATGAAGCAAAATGCAAATGGCCTTTTTATGAACTGGCAAAATAATAAATGGTCAGCAACAATCTAACAAAATCTGCACACCCCATTTCAACCTTTCCATTTTCTCCACAGGCCCATCTACCTGAGATCAAAGTCCACGCCTACTTCGCTCCAGTGACTCCGCCTCCCTCGGTGCACGGAGGTGGCCAGCGTCTGTGCCGCTGTTGCATTATCCTCTGACAGTGGAGGGCCAGGGGGGGCCACCTCTGTCTACAGGTCCTGCTGCTCTGAAATCGGGGAAAGGGGCTGGATAATGTTTGGGACAGGGTGAGGGCTGGTCCCACTCACTTCTCCTGATCATATATATTGACTGGTCGCCTCTGATTTGCTGATCAGTTGTACTTGCCCCTCCTCTCTCGTTGTTACTCAGTGCTGCAGCAACCCAAGATTTATGTTTTGGACGGATCACAGATGGATGGACTTTCTCTGCATTTTCACATTTTCACTTTAACAAACTGAAATAAACGTCCTCTATTATGTGCTACACACTCCAGCGACCCAGGCCTTGGGTAAAGAAGGTTAAAAGAGCAGACTAAGAATTATGTCTCTGAGTGAAAAACTCTACAATGCATCATGTTCAAATAAAAAATATATGAAAATGTCTCTCTGAGGACTATCATCTCAACCAATCACTGAACACCTCTACTCTGTGGTCATCCTGTGAATTGTTCTACTCTGATCAGTAAACAACCATCATGTTGGACAAGAAAAGCTGAAAAATGCATAGAGACCCTCTAAAATACTGCTCTACTCAAGCCTCTGTGTGAGAGGGACACGGGAAATGGACTGCAACATACTTGTGCATTTAAAAATACTTCTGTTGAAATTTTGTTATGTTTGTACAGAGAATGTTTTGCAATGATAAAATATTACACTTATGGCAACTCACTCACAAATTAAGAGTGAGTAAAAAGATTTAGTTTTATTTTACCATTTCTTTTCAGTGCTTATTGTAATTGTTAATGCCTGTCTATCCAGATTGAAAGAACAGATGTGTGTCTTTCTTTTGGAAATAGAAGAGAAAACAGTTGATGTGGAGAAAGTGGACCTATGATTCAGAGACTTGATGTCAGAAAGCATTATGTTGAATTTATTTGCCACTGGGATAGACTGGGCTCTCTGTACTGCGTGGTTCTGTCGGCTTGTAGGCCCTTATCAATCCTGTCAGTAGCCTGTGCACTTGCTCCTACTTGACTACTTAAGCATTTGTTTACATCCTGCGATTAGATTAGCATCACAAACATGTTTACAAGAGTAGTCTCCCTACTTTCCTAGAGGTGACCTTAGTTGTGTATACTAGCAGTGGTTTTCAATAGAATACAATGAATCTGCTGCCTGTATCTGGATATCAAAAAACAGGGCTAATTTTGGTGCAACTTTGCTTCAAAGCAAACGTAAAATTGGCTTCAACTAAGACATTTAAAGCTGTGTGCAAAGGTATCTAGACATTGTGACAATCGTAAAACTTGAAGATTTCAACTATGTGAATCAAATAATGATTATTGACATAGATACAGAGGTTGCATTTAATATTTTTTCCAACCCTTCAGCCCAAAGGCCATTTTCAAAAAAATGTGTATTTCTAATGTCATGTCTTGCACAGTAGTAGGTTAATGCTGTATATCAGATTTTCTGGGAAAATGTGATATGTAGTAAAGAGAGGTACAGACTATAGATTGCTCCTACAATACAAACCAAACATGATGACCTTTTTAATTGTGGAGAGTTAATGTTATTTATGAATGGACAAAGTTCAGGCAGCCATCAGTATTGATTCATCAGAGTCTATGAAGTAGTGTCAGCTTGGGGAAATGTGCAGGGCAATGGAAAGAAATAAAACAATAAGATCTAAACTAACAAAACAGGGCAGGAAAAAATGTTCACCAACTGTGATACTAATGCCCTTTCTCTGACAGTTTTAACAGTTTTATGTTTGAAAAAATAATAAATACGTGGAAAAAAAATAAACAAACAATAAATACAAAATTAAAATTGTGACTTACTGTTTTGTGACCGTTATTCAGCAGTTGGAGTTGTCTGTAAACATCTGAAGCCGTGCAGACCAAGTAGGAAACTGACACTAGGTGTCAGCAAAGATCTACAGCCATCTTAGACACACCCAGCGTTTAATCAAACATGGAATCATAGCGTTAACTGTCGCAAATAATTTAAAAGAGACAATATGGGCTGACTAATAAATGCTTTGTTTAACGATGCAACTTGTACTGAAAATAAGACCAAGTACACGCTTTCAGAAACATGTTTATCTCAGAGTTTCCGTCAGGCACAGGTTGGACAGCTGTGCGGCGCCAAGGACCCAGCCTTGATCGTTGATCGGTTGCGCCTCTCGACAAACTGCGGTCCCCGGCAGGTTCACTTCAGTTTTACCTGAATTGGCGCAGATCTCCGGATTACTGACAAGAATATCATTGGGTCACTGGAGCTGTACACTTTTCTGGAAGTTTTTTGCAACTTTGCCGCTCAGGCAGCGCGTCCCCGGAGCGCGGCTTGTGGACATGAACAGACCGAAGTGAAGCCCCGGTGCTGGGCCCGGAGCACAAGCGTTAGCTCTGAGCTAACTCTGCGCTAAAACCGACGTGCAGCTTCACTAGCACAACAGAGAGACCAGACTGTCACTTTGCTTGGAAAATACCTGCATAATCATCCTCATGCGGAAGTTATTTTAAGTTTTATGTTAATTATTTGCTTGACTATCGTGAAAGACTGGGATAGCTACCATCAAACGTTGCGGTGTTTTAACTTTTATTTGTGCTGAAAGATGGTTTGTGGATAAAGTATACGAAAACAAATTGGCTCATTAACAACATACATGTACATCAAATTTAAGATTTTTGTAGCTAGTACCCAGAATCTAACAGCCTCTTTACGGGACTGACTCCCGCTATCTGCAGTCTGCGGCCAGCTCCGGGGCTGGCCTCTCGGCAGCGAGCGCCCAATGGAGGAACATGACAACATGGACTATTTCTACCAGCAGGTTTTACAGAAGGATGTGTCCCGCAGGTTACAGGTTGGCCCGGATCTCATTGATTACCTGAATGACCCACAACGCTCCCCGGACGTGGAGCAGGACAAAGCCCGTTTAGACAAAACGATAGACGAGCTTACGGGATGGATCAACGCCAGCAATTTCAAGGTGAGTCTTTAATTTCGTGGACACTGTCTCTGCACTGACCTTCCTCATGGGCAAGAATACGTTTTAATCTGTAAAGTTTAAAACTTGCTCTAATTTTCCAATCACTGACAAATACTCAAACACAACCCACACAATGTCATTATTTCATTAATGGTTTATTCCCAGTTTTAAACACCCTTGTTTGCCGAGACATACTGTGGATTGTGCAGTACATTCCTGGGGTCAGTGGTTTTCTTCAATGTTGACATTGCCTGTATAGTGGGCATGTGAGGAGACCTATTGTCAGGGATGTAGTCCTCTGAACAGAGGGGGAGGGGCCTCTAGACTCCTTGTTATTATGGCATATGCTTTTTCTCCATCCTTCCCCCCATTTTCCATCTGTCTGCTTTACCAGTCTCTTCTCACAGGCCATACATTGACACATGTAGTTGTAATCTTATATCTGAAGTACCTGATATGTGACATTTTTGTCATCAAAGGCAAGCCAGGCCTGAACATGCATTTCCATTTGATTTTCATCTTGAGACCTCTTTATAACACCTTTGTATTTAGGTGTAGGCCTGGGTATAGTACCTAAATATCAGTGATATTCATGTTCCTGTGAACTGATTTGCTGCTTATTCTATCTCACTGTATATTTTAGCATCAAGATCAAATGCAAGCAAGATGTTTTCAACACTAGCTCTCTGGTGCTTCATACCAAAGAGGAAGCTGCTGTTAGCTGTAATATGCTGAGTCAGCTCTAGAGATGAAGGGATGTCTGGACCAAGAGGTGGTGATGCACTGATGGATGAAGGGGAATGCAGCAAGAGAATCAAATTAAAGAAACAGACTTTGAATATTTTCTATTGGGAAAAACTATCTATGTACCCCTATGTAACACATGAATGTGTACATGCTCATTCTCCCCTTTTTGTAAAATAGGATGTGCGTACATGTTACTCTGAGTCTAGGTATCCGCAGCATATGAAATACATTTTAAAGTCAGCAGTAGTATGGGCCATAAGCAACATTTAAAGTAAAGCATGATGATAATGCTTTCACTCAAAGCATTTATCGTCTACAGGAGACTTTATGGACATAATAAATATTGCATGCAGCTTTTAAAGACTGATGAGTCTGATAATTTGACAAGAGACCCTACTCTCAAAGATAAAGGACACATGCTTGTGACATGATTTGGCTCCATATTAACATTTATTTAGGCTTCACTTGAAACCAGAAGGAGAAAGGCAAATATGTGGTGTTTTGTTTTGTTTTTTGCATGATCACTGTTTTCATAAAAATGAATTTTAATGTGGGAGGAGTCACTACTGACTGGAAAGCATCTCTTGGGACTTTGTGCACTGTGCGAAACAAAGGAGTGATTTTGCCTCCATATGTCGCTTCATTTTACATCAAATCAAGCTGATCCCTGAATTCAGCTTTTACCATGTGAGTAACATGCGCTAACACATATTTGAAGAAAGTTTTTTGACCTTTAAACAGATCTTTGAGCAGAGACTGTATCATAACAGCAGCTGCTTTAGCTTCCCCTTCAGCTGGAAAGAACAAGCCTCAAAAAGAGGATCTTCAGACGTAACAACACAGAACAAAAAATATAGTTCAAATAATCACCAGAAACATGTAATTTACTTAACAATAAAACATAGAAAGGGGTTACTATAGAGTGTGAAGGGGAACGAGCTTGACATGACAGATTCAATCTAACAGGGTCATGGCAGAAATGGAGTGAAATGTAGCAGTGCTGCATGAAAGATGCCTTTGCTCTGTGAGCTTAAAGGGCCCCTGACAGGTTGAACTACTCGTTTAACTAAAATGTAGTTTAGATAAATACATATCAAATTTTGCTAAAATACTTCACACATTTTATCCCGGTTTCACAATTTTTTAGGTTTTTTGTTTCACTTCCTGGTTGTAAATGATGACATCACGCTAGGAAATTACCATAGCAACCACCCAAATTCATCTAATGTCAAAGATCTTTTAACCTTTTCAAATAAAAAACACATGTGAACACCTTTTTTGTCAAATTAATGTATAAAGGATTAAAAAAACACGCTTTTTTGTGTAAATTATGCATAACCTTTGTCTCCCCAGTGTGATGTCATCAATTTGTTTACTTCCTGTAATTTGACAGATTTTTAAACTTTTCTCCACAAACGGCAACTCGATTGGTATAAAACTATAATTTATATTTACAGCAGGTATTAATACACCGAATGAAGTCAAAATAAGAAAATCTCGAAAACCTGTCATACGCACTTTAAGTATTTCTCTGCATAGAGGCTACTGTGCAATATCAATGATATTGTGAAGGTTGTTTTGATGCAAAATTTGAATGTTTACTGTTTATAGTGAAAATGCTGCTGAAAGAGCTGATTGCAAATAAAAATGGAAAAAGCCATGTCATAAACTTCCAAATTAGGGTATAAACTGCATATTTCTGTGAGCAATTTTGCAGTCAGTTTACATTTTTCTGCCACAGAGACCTCAACTAATATGTTTAAAGACATGTTCTAGCACATTTGTGGATGACTTGATATAATCTGAAGTTGTTACCAGAATACTTAAAGATATTTAATCAAATCAATATTGGCCAACCCTTTGTGCACATAGGAACTTTTGATTTGAAAGGCTCGAACTTCCAAGTTCTATATATTTCATAGACTAGGTTAGAGAGAAAGATGATTTGATTTCCTTCAGAAAGTCATTGTCAACCAATGTCATTGTCAGTCATTCAGTCAAATTGACAGTGACCTTCGGATGGAGGTCGAAACGTCTTGATTTTTAAAACTATGTCCAGGTGGCTTAAACGTTGTCTACGATGGATCACTCTTGGACTAGAGTGGATTACATCACATTTTATCTCTGGAAAATGATTTTTGTTAATAAAAAATGCAGATAGAGGATGAAGGGACACCTGAAGAACCTTTACATTCAAGAACAAAACACAACACCGGTATGTTTTTGTTGAGAAACGAGATGGAACAATGAGGCAGTTTTGCAGTTTATGTGTCCTTTTAAATTAATAAAGATCTGAAACTCATGTTTTGCTCAACATTAGCATATTGTACCACTTGGAGTTATAAAAGCTGATGCTTTCATAATATGCTGTGGGCCGGTCTGAAATCCAGAGTACCTTGTACGTGGCATGCCTATTAGCAAACTAAACCACCTTAAGTACTAACTCTGGTGTTCACAAAGGACTATTCATTCTTTAGCTTGAATAGAGTAGATGTTAACTTATTCTCAACTCAACCTGACGACCATGTTTTAAGCAAGCCCTTGTCTACAGAACTGTACTTTAACTGACCATATGTACTGTAAAACTTTCTCCATTCTTTTATGTAATCCATTATACATTTTTTTTTTCATAGTGCGCTCCCTGTCTCTGTTTCCCATGATGGTTGAACATGGTTGAAGGCCATAGCTTGTTGGGGTGCTTGGTACAGGAGGGGGATGGGAATCACGTTTCCCTTGTTCCTTCTTTCTTCTTCCAAAATTAGGTCAAGAAGGAGTCATCTCATTCAACCAGCTTGTGTTGTTTTTCTCCAGGTGATTTTTCTGCTGACGTTATTTGACTTCCATGCCAGCTATTTCGCTTTATTGCCGCTGCCTTTTGTATCTGATGTTACCTGGCCTCACTCCTTTTGTCCAAATAGGGAGAAAGGCTAAAAAGCTATTTATTAGATATGGGAAAGTAATGTTTGAATGTGGTTTTGAAAGCTGCTATGACCACATCTTTGCCAAGACAAGCATTCCAGTGGCACAGCACAGTGTGGGATGTGATTCTAATCAGAAACGCAGTGGAAAAGTCTGCTTTACTATACAGCTCCCTTCACAGACTCAAGTCACGAGCCAAATGGTATCTGCTATAGCAAATCCCCAGTGATGACTGGCTAAAGAGCTGGAAATGACATTAGGCGCGCTCGCATAAACTCAATAAAACAACACTAAATTGAATTAAATGGCTCTGTCACATCATGCCCTCTGTTAACAACAATAACACTTTATGGTAGATGAAGTAAGAGCAGGATTTTCGCTAAAGTGTTATCATTATATGGCATAAAATTAGCTCCTCTTTGATTATTGGATGACTTTGGTCTGTCAGTTTAAAAAATATCTCTCCCATTGACCAAATTAATTTACACTTTGTCTAGACTGAAATGTTGTGGGTTTTTTGTGTGGGTTTTTTGCATGGGTCCCAGTTTAGTAACGACCCCTCATAAAAATATTACTGCATATCTTTTGAATCAATGGATACAAATGTAATCAAATCAGGAGGGGGTATTTCCCTAAAAGCATGAACATACTACTACTACTACTACATATTCTGATGCCGAATTGTATCAAAAACATAATATTATGTACTAATAATAATTTTCTGTTTTAGGTGGCACTGCTGGGCATAGACATCTGTGGAGCATTCGTGGATCGAATGGGAGAACGGTTCAAAGGATACTTGGGCACAGGTGAGAACAGGGCTGTACAGAAGTTTACTCACAAGTTGACTTCAAACAATACTAAATAACCTAAATTAAAAATATATAGCAGTTGTCTAAAAAGGACTTTATTGAGACATATTGTGCTATTTTGTGGAATATTTGTATTAACCTTTAATATGCGTAATTCATTAATTTACATTTTGTTAATTGTAAACTGTAATTGTTAATTGTAAAAATAGAGATAGGTCCATTGACATATTTTTCAAAACGGGAGAGAACTTCTAGCCCCCGCCTCTTCATTGTGACATTTCACCGTAACAAGCATTAGATATTTTCATTTGCTATGTTTATATTGTTGAAAAATATCCTATTGACATTTTTATGTATGATCTGGACCATGTATTTTTGAATAATCTCAAGTAAGTTGAGAGAAGTGGGCAGGGATAAGGTGTATGTGAAAGCGGTGAATCGTTATGACATGGTTAAAAGCTCATAAAAGTTGAGTTTGCATAATATGCCCCCTTTAACTTTATTCCACTTCCTCTTAATCTGCACCAAAGTTAGAACTGCTGTCTAACCCTTCCAAATGATTCATCCCCATTTTTGTCTTTTTGAGTTCTTATTTATTTCTGACCCATTTATTACACCCAAACCACACCTAACTCATATGATTTCATACACCGCGTCCTGTATCATATTTTCCTTTGTGTTTGTGAGCGGCGGTAGTGCTAGCAGCTGTCTTTGTCAACCAGACTCACTCCTGACGCCAACAAACTCCCTCTTCTCAGGAGCGCAGCTTTGGGGCGGCTTATCATGACGCACAGTGCAAAGTCCGCCACCGCTCACCCACAAATGTATTAAACCATGGGCCGCTCCATCTCTTGAGCCCATGTCTGTCCTGACTGTGTTTAATGAGCCGTTTCATGTTGATGGTAAAAACACGGATGGCATTTGAGATTGACTTCCCTGCGTCTGACTTTCCCCTCTGTTTTCCTGTGCTCTCCAATTTCCACTTTGCCGCGCTCCTCCTTCACGGCCCTCAGAGGGGAGGAAGATGAGATCATTGACACTGAGCGATTGTATTGATCCAAAGCCTCTGCTCTTTCCATGGCTGCACAAGTGTGTCATATTTGTGCACATGTTGACAATGCGGGCTTCAGTGCTCCCAGTGGTTTCTGTGTCATTCCACGAAGATTAGAGCTCACCGGTATTTTGATGACGTGTTCTTATTAATAAAGGATAGGCTGTTTTGTCTTTGCTGCCCAAAACATCTAAATTTGGGTTCTTGACGTGATTTTTTTGGTCTTTGTATATAATGTTCTCCCTCTATCTATGAAGTACACACAGTTTAAGAATTAATTATTGTTTCATGTCTTTGCATTTTTAACAAACAATGCGAAACTGAACACTTTTCTTTAGTTACTTGTGTCAGAGACCGTTAATAAAGATGTTGGTATTAAAGTTTAATGCTGTAATCCAAAAGGTGTCCTGCAGCATGACATGAAAAATCACATTTAAAAATACAGTTACACAAAAGTATCTCCCGCCCCTCATCCACGGGAGCGGGCAGCCCACCAAACGGACATCATAGCGCGTTATCTGATGCGTCAGCACACACTGAACGACGCATGTCACAGCTTTTAAAAAGGCTATAAAATAACTCTGAGACGTTTTGAATATGAGTAAAATGTGCAGATTACAGACAATATGAGAGACAGAGTGCGAAATGTTTTCGTCTTCTTGGGGTGGGCACAACAGAAAATAATTGAGTAGCACCGCATTAAACTAACACTATAGACTTAGGGATATGTATGATTTTTTTTTTTTTTTTTTTTGCTAATTTGGCGATGTTACACTGCAGGGCATGTTAAAATTAAAATACACTGCAGGTCCAAAAAAAGGTCACCACAGAAAATAAAGGTCACATGCCTTAATATTTGGTTGGACCACCTTAAGTTTTTAATACCGCACACATTAGCTGTGCCATTGTTTCAATAAGCTTCTGTAAATGACAAATGATTACTTTCATTCCAGTGTTGCATACATTTTTCACCAAGATCTTGTATTGATGGTGAGAGAGTGTGACAACTGCGCAAAGCCTTCTCCAGCACATCCCAGATTCTCAATGGTGTTAAGATCTGGAGTAGATTAGTTTATGCATCATCTTAGATATTTCTCTGCTTAATGCCAATGATTTAACCCTTCTCAAACACACTGACATCTTTTCCATGACCCCAGGATTTGTCTTGTCTTGTACATGGTTGTTTCAGAGCTGGAAAGTTGGAGCTGAAAGATGCTTGTAGAACTAATTTGTTTTTTCAAATTATTTTTGTATTTTGCAACAAAGGTGCGTCACATCGGAGGACATGTGACGCCCCCAAATGTCAAGTAATCATTCATAATTATTATTTTCTAATGGGTTTTAATGTGCAGCCGTAATAAGAAACTTGCTTCATTCAGTTTAGTAGCATTCAGGCTAGGATCACATATTTTGATGACTCAATTGCTGAGGTTATAGTGGTTGTGTTCATTTAAATGCTTCCCAAAAGTAGTCTAGTTTTTAAATACTGTAAATTAATACATGGAGTAACCTCCTCTGTGTTTTAAATCTTAAAGATCTAAAGCCCACACAGTACAACATACTAGAACATGACACAGTCTGGTGGCACAATGCCCCACTGTCATCTCTGTTTGAGAGTATTGTCTTTGTTGTCAAGGAAACCAGCAGTTATGCTAACATGATGCACGCACATGCACAGTACAGAAAAAAGGCAGATGACATCACTGTGTTACTCCCTCACTGAGGCTGCAGACTGAGGAGGAATTTGGGTAGGAGTGTGTTTGTCTACTTTTACTTACTACAGTGTTTTCAGATTTAAACTCCATGCACTTAAAACTAGTGAAAAAAAGTTTCACTAACCATATACTTGGACTGAAAGACATTGGAATAGAGCTGCATAATTAATTGCAATCGAATTGAAATCTCAATTTTACTGGACACAAAGCAAATCGTAAAGTCTGTATTTTTGGAGCGTAAACATTCTCCACAATAACAAAAAACATCCCGTGTTATTTAAAACTAGTAACAGTGTTGTTTAGATTTGTACAAACTGTTCTGAAATACACTTGATTTTTTCCTCAGTTTGTTGGCTTATTTCAGTCTTTTTGTCAAAATCCAATTAAAACATGAATCACAAATCTAATTGCAATTCCAAAATTGTGCGGCCCTAATTTGGAATTAGAATTTTTTTTTCCCGCAAACATCTGTGATGCTAACCCTTTTGAGAGTGGACTAAAAATGTCCTATCCATTTAATACAAGAATTCCAAGAATTTCAGGATTTATAGAGGTCCTAGGATTTGCAAGTTTTATACAAAATACAACCCCACATAGACGTTGATATTTTGTTGTTCACGTCTATATGACGTTTGGTGGGAGGGCATCTATGGAAAATATTTATTATAATTACATCAGTCAAGTTGCAGTTTGGGAGTAAATTTTGAAGAATAAAAGTTTAAAATTACAGCAAGTTCTAAAATGGAATCCTTCCACCTATGTCATTAAAAAGCGACGTGCCATTGAAAATACAAGAACTATTTAAACTGACACAACGGTTTCAACCATCATTTATCAAAATAAAAGTCTTATCAAGTATTATTTATTGTAAATTCTAAAAACTAACTAACTAAAAACTGTTGTGCAATATATATCAATTTTGGCCCTTGTTTACTGTATGGTTGCTAGGTGACAGATGTAGAATTACCTCCGTCTGTCATATTTGTTGCCCATGTCCAACCAGGAAGTAATGCTATACACTTCACATAAACTGTCAAATTGAGGATCAATGGGCAAAATATTCAGTGAAATCTTAAATATAAATGTAAATAAATATATATATGTTCACCTCGTTTTAGCGAAATGTGTAGTAACCTATCAGACTTTAACTGGGTACACAATTTTACCTAAAAACAGCCTTGTGCTATTAATTCATTTACAGATTTGTCTTCCGGTTTTGATGACTGTTGATGGAGCAGTTGTATGTTTAAATAGATGTGACATGAATGCAGTTCATGCTCTTGACATAATTTTAGTTACGGTCCATTTCTCATTTGTCCACAGTTTATCCTTCTCTGATCTATCCAATTTATCTTGCCAAATGTTGATCTAATAACGCTACATTTGGACTATCATATTGTAAACACTGTACGTTTTCGATTTTCTTTTTCATCCTCGTTGTTCAGCTCTTGTCTTCTCTTTCTGGCCTTGTTTGTAGTGTTGCCAGCTCTTGTGGATCGACTGGGAGATGGAAAGGATCAGGTCAGAGAGAACAGCCAAGCGCTCATCCTCCACACTATGGAGCAGACGGCCTCACCCATGGTAAGACTAACAAAACAAACATGTTCATCTAAGTCAGAACAGCTTTTCCTTGGAAGATTATATATCACCAATGCAGGCCATGCGTGGTGAATTATGTTAAATTCACATAACCATTTTTAAGTGATGTTTAATGGTAAGATTTAGAAGGTAGTCACACTATCTATTAGGGCCATGCAAATAATTTAATTTAAAATCATGATAAGATCATGATCTTTAATTATTATTCAGTTAGAAAATGTTGTAATCGAAAATACATTTTACAATTGTTTACTTTTGTTCTGAGTGATATGTGCGCTTCTGCCGATCAAAACCTGGAGCAAAGCCACTTTTCTAATCAGCATAGTCTTTACGTAGATCTCTACATTTCAATTATTATTTGTCTTAATTGAGCAGCTCTACACTATCATCTTTCAAGTATTCTGTAAATTGCAAAAGTAAAATGTGTTTTGCGCCCCCTCTTCTGGACACCATTGGAGCTGCACAGGCTTGATGTCAACTCTTCTTTGTGTTTTCACAGACACAGCTTTACGGACTTTTGCTCTATAATCTGTTCATTTTGCTCTGACTAGAGTACTTTGTTTAGCTGTTTAACTTCCTCTTTTCAAATGTATTACTATTCTTCACATGTCTTTGTCTTTCTTGTTCTCTCAGTATGTTTGGGAAAGGCTGATCCCTGGCTTCAAACACAAGAACTTCCGCAGTCGAGAAGGAACCTGCCTTTGTCTCAGTGCCACCATCACCACGTGAGTAGCTTCCTTTATTACTCATGTTTACTTCCTGGCAGATTAAATTTTAAACCTCAAATTATTAAAGTTGTAATTTGTATGTATATCAATCCAAACATGTTCGATTTGTCTTATATTTTTAATTCCTTATATATATCTTGAAGGATGTTTGTGTGTGTGTGTTTTTTTTTTCTTTTAAGAACCAAAGTCTCCAGGATTAATCCTCTTAAGTGTTAGTGTGACTAAGGAACTCATACGTGCATCAAGTATGGCCACCACAATGTCATGTGATTTTCACTTCTATGTTGCTTTCAACAAAGGCTTAAATTAAATCTGTCACATGTAATCTTATCCCTCACAAGATGATATAACTCCAGGTTCTTTCAATTGTCCCATTTATAGATGTATAAAGATGTATATAAATGCATATTGTATTGTAATCTCCCAGACTGTGCAGGTTGACTGTTGTTAGCTGAATTCAAATATTGAAGTATCTGTTTATAATATGTTAACTTTCAATATATCTTTGACCATTCATGTTTCAGTGCCATTTAGCATGCTTTTGCTAATGAAAAATGACATCTGTCTGGTGAACGTCAAGCTTCTAATAGCTTTGTACCAGCTCGGCCTATGTACATGTTTTATGTATTTTCTAAATTGTAATAATGTATTGACAATGATTTTCTTTGTTTTTAGATGTGGTTCTCATACACTGAGTCTCAGTAAACTTGTCCCTCATCTCTGCTCTTTGACTGGAGACCAAAACCCGCAGGTGAGTTTGTGCATACCACGACTGATACATTATCTCTGTGCTTTAGGTGCTTAGGAATGTCACTATATCAAAATTTTGTGTTACAATTATTCTGATAAAAACATCACATTTAAGGATTTTCGTAGTATCTTCTCAGACCATGACCAAACAACAGTGAAATCTCAAGGCTGTGACCAACTTTGTTATCAAACTGAATGACCAAATAAAACAGTCAGAAAATACTTATTATTATATTTTTATTATTATTATTATTATACAAATAAAATTTGGACTATAGATTGATTTTAAAAACACCTAATTTTGCTTCTTAAATTGTTTATTAATTATTATTTTTTGGTTCTTAAGATTATTCAGGTCACAATATAATCAGAATTATCAATTCACTGAATAATTTTGACAGCCCTTGTGCTGCTTTATTTACATTTTTATGTCTAAGCCGCAGCTAGTGATGGGGAAAGTGAACCATGATGTGAATGAACCATTGGGGCCTCACGGCCAGTCACAGTGTTTCTTCATTTTCTGATTTCACACAAACAAAAGCTTCGCTCACATTACTTCCTTGTTAGTGACACACAGTTAATTTTGAGGCTTCATTAAACACACCCACTTTAGCTCAAACCAGGCTTCAAAGTCTTGCTTCATTTTGCCCATCACTAGCTGCAGCATCCACCTAACACCATAGGTATTCTGGATGCAGAAAAAGATGCTCATGTAAAATCGAGCACATTACTTGATCTTACTGACAATATTTGTACCTGTTTATTTTATCTCCCCTTGTTTTGATTTTTTTCCCCTCTTATGGGTTATCATCAACATCATCATTATTCATCTCTCTCATTGGCAAACAATAATAAAGCTGTGTGTATAAATATATTAAAAAGCCTAAATGACAAAAAAGATCCTCTAAACAATCTACTGCCCAATAGCTTAAGATGCTTCCAGTGCTGTCATAAATGCATTATTAGAAATGCTTTATACACTGTTTTGCTGTTTCATCTCAGCCTGATTTTTGTATCTGAGGCTCACTTCTGTTTTATAGTCTGTCATCTTGTTGCAGTTCTGTCATTATTACTGTCATTAGCAGGAGATTGGCTCCATAAAGCCCCTTCCCGAGCTTTATTGCTGAATCATAAGCACTCAATGCACCCATCCATCTATTAACCCACACAGCTCTAGTTTCAAGTTTGCACCAAAGAGAGAGGGAGAGATTTTGGTTTAAGCTCCTGTGGAGTCGCATCCCAAAACTGAAATCTGCCCCTGCCGTCTACCCAATCATTATCTGCCCACACTTTGTCTTGGCCAATCAGCACATCCACGAGTCCTGCCCACACTCAGCTGCACCGATCCCCTTAACGCAGACTTACTGTCCAATCACAGCACTGCTCTTCAAGTCGTACTTCTCTAGAGCAGCATTTTCATTATTACAAGTCGTTTGTACTCTTACACTTTTCATTTATTTTACTTGTACCTATGTATCTGATTTTGTTTTCAGAATAAGTTTTTTTGCCATTGTCTGCACTCCTCATTTTTATAATTTTTCTGTTTTGGAGTTTTTGGAGTTTGGAGTCTGTTTTACGTTTTATCATTTTGGCTATTCCTAAAACGCCTGACTAAAATTACCCCATTAAAATGACCCAATTACAACTGAAGCTTTTTCTGAGCCTTTTGGCGTGATGGTGTTGCTCTTTGTGAAGCTGGGCTGCGTGAAGCTGGGCTCTGCCGTCTGATTTACTTTAATCGCTAAAAAGCTCTGCAGAGAGGAAAATCAAATTTCAAATCCCATCTGGATTTTTTGGTAATTATAAGGAGAAGTGATGCTGTAAAGCTTTTAGCTGACAGGCAGTAGATTGAGCATTTTTGGACCTTTTCAAAGCTGAGGCAAATATTACAAGTACAGATATAAATGGGTTTAACTAGTCTTTTAACTAGCGTGCATCCATTTGAAATGTGAAATGTGAGTGTGGGGACAAAAACAATAAAATGAAAACCAAGTCTTGACTCAGTATATACATTATAAGTAATACTTTTGACTTAGGTTCGTGAGGCTTCCATAACAACATTGGTGGACGTCTATCGTCACATCGGGGAGAGAGTCAGAGTCGACTTGGCAAAGCGAGGACTGCCTGCTGCGCGGTGAGTAAATTTTGTCCTTAAGTCTGTGCAGTTTCTGATATTTCTCCTTCTGTCTGTGTTCACATCCAAATCTGGGTGGGATGTGTTGAGCCTGGTTGCACTGGCGCTCTGTCTGTCCCAGGCCACACCATGCACCACTGTGCCCTCGACGTACACAGAGAACTTTATCCAGAGCACAATGCTGTAGAGAGAGAAGTGCAGACTGATGGGGCACAATGGCGTTTGGTCTAATCCACACAAAAAAGAGAGTGCTGTTTGTCTTTGGTAGTCGTATGACAAGGTCCTTTGGTCTGGTAAGTCCCTGGTCGTCTTGGTTACAGTCCTGGGTTAGGGGTTATTTTGAGCACACACTTCGGCTGTGAGATTGCAGCAGTGATGTATGCTGACTGTTCAGTGTCTGTGAATGCTGCTCAGGCTGTGTCATGCATTGCTCATATTATGTACAGTATGTCGCTCTCTACTGTAAACTTTCTGTCAGTGTGCAAGAGAGAGAGCGAATGTTAATATTAATATCAGGTATTTCATATAATTTTTTTGTTTAATAAATGTCTAAAATGCCACAAAAATAGACCATTAAAAACTTTTAATGTTTCAATTGTGAAACTGTGCAATTTTCTAGACGTGGGAGGTTTATTGAAAAATGTATAATGTCACTATTCTTGTCTTGGTGATATGCTAAATTATAGTAATAGTTATTATAAGGAAAGATATTAAATATGACTTCAAAAGAGTTGATTAATAAATATACATATTATACCTCTGTACATGTTATGTAAAGTGAGTAGGAGACGTTGAATGTCACTAGAGCCTTGAAAAGTGTGTTTTGGAGTGCTCAGTGGAAAGCAAACCAGTGTGGGTCGATATACGATCCGCTGCGCTGGATCCTGGCTGGATAAAATATCACTTCTAGGTCCAACATCGCTGGACATTTAGCAGAAAGTTTACATCACTATGTCCTTATTCTTTTTTGTGGTAAAAATGGTAAATTGTGATGTTCCTCGCATTACCTTGGTTATAGTCTTTTTAAGCACCAAAGATCCCAGCGGACCCCTTGACACTAAAAGGATGTGGCCTAAATCTCTTGGCACTTTTCCAAGAGGTCAGAGGAATCACAGTTACATACTTATGTTAGGAACACTGACACTGGATTAAACTTCCACACCAGACATTTACACTATTAGTGGCTCAATGAGGCTTAACCCTGCTTCCAAACCTTCACGCACCTGCACATTTTCTGAATGAAACCGAAAAACTAAAGGTTCAACATTTTTAAAGTTTTATTGTTTGTAAATGCAAATATTATAAATTCCAGAATGGAGACAGAAGAGAAATGGAAGATAAAGTGATTTAAGATCAACCTCAGAATATCACAAAGTATGAAAAATCAAGGCCTATTTGTCAAATAAGACTTTTATTATTGTATTGTATATTAGTATATGTTTATTCAATATGAGAATATATGATAGACAGTTAGTATTTTTGATTAAGGCAGAATCTTGATTTTTATATTTTACTGGACAAATAATTACAGAAATGTTGACCTCACAATAGTTTTTCGTTTAATCTACAGATATATTGCATACTTTACCAAAAATGATACAGTACAGCACAGACTTGTATACTATTTTTAGGCTAAAAAATACAAGGTTCCCGTTCTCTGCAATAGAACAACAAACTAGGCGACATGTCTAACCTGGAAATTCAGAATTGTTGCTTACTTTTTGTTGTGAAGACCTAAAATTATTACCATTTAAATCTCATCTGTCAGTTAGTCAATAAAAGTGTGTTATGGTCTACTTGATTTTGCCTCCAGTTACCTCTGTTACATTCTATATTACAGAAGGGTAATAGACACGAGTTGGAGTTGTGATGAAAATTTAAAAACAGAGACGAGACCATGCTTTCCGTTTACTGCCTTGCCCCTCCCCCTCAGTAGTGTCTGTGTTTAGAGCGGAGGTTATGTAAAGGGTAACTCAATCTCCCTTCCCGTCGTACTAAATGCCCTACTTGTCAGTCTCTCTCACACACAGACAAAAAGAGGCGTCCTGAGATTTACCTTGTGGAATCGCCCTGTAGTGTTCTCAGAGCTTGTGTGCGCTCATGGATGTGTGACAGGAGGTGGTGCTTTGTCGCATGCGTGGCGTAGCCTGCTCGGGTCTCTTCTGTTTGGCTGCCTATTTCCCCCCTCCCGCCGTGCTCCCTCCCCTCCGGAGCTACTGCACCATGTTGGATACAAAGAACCCAGAAGAGCCGTGGACCAAGCACTGTCACTGGCATGCAGGCTAGTGCTACACTGCACAGCAACGCACCAGCCTATTAATAAGCCCACCGGGAAATACAGAGGCGAACGAGTGCTGGAGCTTAAAGACCTCAGCCTATTTCTGGATTTACTCATAGCGAAGAAAACGTTAAAGAAACACTGGGTACCATGTGTGAAACTGCGCAGCTGAGCAGTCCGCTACATCGCTAATTGTCACTTATCTGGAGCTCCTAAGCTGTCTGTCTTTTGGCATCGTGACATTTGAGAGAGGAAGAGACTCAACGGTGTGTATTACTGCTCATGTTTGCATACAAGGACACATGTTTGGGTTTAGGTGCTGCTGCGAGGGTTGTGCTGTTTCTGTTTAGTTGGGGTTTTTTTTGCATGTCACCTGTCCATAGAAGTGGACAATATTGACGAAAATGTTATAAATTTGAAATTTATTAGTCATTGTCATACAGTGAATTACCGGATAGGAGAGATTGCTTTAACCGTTTGTGGATAAAAACAGTTTTTCACTCGATTAGCTTTACTTCAACAGTCTGAATCGTTTGTCAGAACGAAGGGCTGTAAATGAATTTCTGGATATTTTTGGGGATTCTCCCATGATACAGTATTTTTGCTTTTTGTGTGTGTGTGTGTGCATATTTTTGTGTCTGAAAATGTCTCAATTGAAGTATTGCACGATGCACAGCTTTTTGTTTTCTTATTATAGATGATACACTTATCTATTTTGCAAGCCTTAAAATCATTTGTCCTGTATTGTACTAGACATTATATCACACTTTGTACCTATGCGTGAATGTCAAGATTATTCGGGTAATTGATAATATAATTAAATTACACCTAAACATATAGGGTTTTTATGTGGCTGTTTATATCACTTTACTTTTGCATCCTGAAAGTTTGATTTCATAAAGTTGGTCCCATACTATTTGAATGAAAGAAAATTAAGGATTTCAAGGATTTTCAGTTTGATACAATTGTGTAATAGATCCATGATACTTCCATGCGCCTGTTTGTGTTGCAGCAGAGGTGATTTGGCAAAGTGTTGTTGTTGTTGTTGTTGTTGTCGTTGTATTACTGAGCAGGATGCCAACAGAGCTGCTCCGCCAAAGCCTCATGACTTTGACTGGCACATGCGACACACCCACAGCCTGAAGCTTTACGCATACAGACAGACAGCTGATAGTCACCACTTTCACTTTGAAGTCTCTGCTGCTCCTTCAGTTGATGCTCTGTTTGTGCAGTCATGATAAAGTATAGTTTGTCATTCATTATCCTGTCGTAAAGTCCTTCATTTTGCACAATGTTCTCATATTTTGTGTTCTTCTTTGCAGGTTGCAGACAATATTTGCCCGGTTTGATGAAGCCCTGAATTCAGGCAACATGGCTCTCAGCCCCAGTCACGGTCAGTACCCATTTTTGATTTTTAATGAGTGGTTTTTAATGAATGAATGAATGTCTGTTTTAGATTGATTTTGTTTCTGTTGCTTTTGAGTTATATTATTATTGTTATAAACTTTTATGAAATAATGTAAGGTGAATGAATAGCTTTTATTTCATATCTCACTTTATAGAGTTGGTTGTGTGTTGCAATGAAGTAGTCAGTGGCAGTGATATAGAAGCAACCTCTTTGAGCTTGTATCTTCTCTGGGGTTTAGTGTCTCTTTCACTAGCGCACAATCTGAAACTGGGTTTTTACCATTCTTTCTGCACTGCCAAGTTTAAGTCAGATTTTTTCATTTTATTCAGAATTTGACAGAAAGCCTCCAATCTCTTTTTGCATTCATCCCAGTGTTAACACCTTGATCACCTCTACCTGTTGCTTTATTTACCTGAAGGACATTTTGGCCGTATGTCCCTTAGCCTCGCACCTGAAGTGAAAGTGTTGACAGATGCTCAGTTAACCTTGGCACACCTTAGTGTCGGCCTCTGCTCCCTGCGCTGTACTTACTCCCAGGCCCTTCATTTTGTCATGACGTGCAGATTTATCAAATTACATTGGATGTGTAATTGGAAGCGCTGACTACTTTTGTCATTTTTCCTTACAATGGTTGTGATCAGATGTGCATAACATTTGAGATTATTATTGGATGTTGATTAATTTTCAAATTTACAGCAGCAGCAATTTGCACACTGTCACTTTTTATTTTTTTCGGCAAAGTCTCTTTCATTCAGATATAGATCCAGTCTTTTTGGGCAGTTCTTGGAGATAGCAGGAGTAAGGCAGATGTTGTGAGGAGAGAGGAATTGAGGAGGGCAGAGTATTGTTGGAAGAAGCAGAGTCACAGAGCTGTGCCTGTCGCTGCCTTCCCCTGATTTACCATGACAGACCGAGAACAAACAACAACAGAAGCGGCGAGGACAAAGGAGCGGTCACCATCAAGATGACGGACAGGAAGTGTCTGCTGATAATTCAGCATAACTATGGTACTAGGGGAGGATGCCCTCACTCAATGTGGTTAATCTCATCTGGCTGTGGATGCTGGCACTCAGACAAAAGCTTGTCAACATATGGTTCAAAATCAGCTTAAACTTTCACCCTACATGCCCTGGCTTAGACTCCGACTGTGTGGCACGTGTAAAGTGGGCAACATGGACCGCCCCAAATATATGTAGTGCTGTACAGTAAGTTGTAGATTCTGTGATTGTTTTGAGTATGATTTAGTCTGTGAAAACAATGCCAATACAGTTTAATGACGAAAATATTGTACTATTCTCCAATATAGTTTAATTTTGAGCCAATGATTCCATTTTGATGCATTTTTTATGCAGTCAGTTACTGAAATGACAACATGATACCAGATGGCTCTTGAAAAGTTTTTGATTGAAAATATTTTTGTTCACTGGCACCTCACAAACCTCAGCTCCCATTTTTTGCTGCACATTTATATACAATCCCACTTAAATAATCTGAAGAAGCCTTGAGACTTTGTGTTTTTGCAAGCTGGCCATCGGGGGCTCCATGTTGACACACAAATGCACACTCATCAGTGTCCTGGCCTCAGACGTGCTCGTTCTGCCTCAGTGCATCCTCAGCTCTGCCAAGGAAACCGTGACCTCGTTTACAGGCCAAGCTCGTGGCTGTGGTAAAGCAGGAATTTAAATATTATGGGTTATCTTTTCAAGTCCAGGAATTGGGATCATCCAAATAGCTGCATTTCCCCTTTAAGAAGCTAAATTTTCTTAAGTAGAGCTGAAATTGGAGCAGGTCGTCTTCAATTTCAGATTCCAGCCCTAAAGCTTTTGCCACACTCTCCCTGTCCTAGAAATTTGCTTTAAAGCATCTCAAGTATAGAAATCTCTTTTTATGCATACTTGTTTCTTCAAGTAATTTATATGCACATACAATTTGTCTTATTTTATAAATGAGTTTTTGTGGTTTGTACGATTGATATTTGGCTATTGCAGGATCATCTTAAACAGCATTTGGGATCTGTTTTAATAGACAGTGCTGCCATCATGTGGCTACAACTATGTCTTGTTGTGCATAACAAAACGTGATCAATAAATAGAGGTTAGTGTGCACAAAACCCACTCTGCAATTATGACACTTATATGTGTTTTGCAGAACTGTTTCACTGACCATGTAGCATAAAGACCAATAATTCTCCTTGCTCACAAACTAGAATCTCATCTACGTTTCCATAGCAACACCGTCTCTGTGTTTTTGAGCATCCCGGTTTTAAAAGTGCGTTCATCAATCGTTGTGCCTCACTAAGCTCTGGCCCTTTTCATCTTTTCTGTAGTATTTTCTAAATCATGCATTTGCTGTCCTTTCCTGCACAGCTGCTGTGAATGATATGTATGTTATTGGTCTGGTCTGGTCGCCATAGTAACGGCATGTGTGCTCAGCGTCTCTCTGCTGTCTTCACTCTGCCCTTCACCCAAAGCCTTCTCTCCTGGGCCTGACTAGACAAAAGCTCCAGATGCTAATGATCCTAACACATATACATATCTGAGCTTTTCCCTGCATTTTCAGGCTGAAGTGTTGGTAGTGTTTGCTGATATTTAAGTTGTTGTGTTTACGTAGCTGGAGAAAATACATTTCCTTTTGGCTGGCTAATTACAATATCATATTTTGCATATCCTCAAAACAACATGAATGATCTAAAATCTAAATTTAGATCTACACTGTTAAAGATGTTAAAAGGTGTAACTGGTTTTAATCATGTTTAAAGGCAATAACACCCATTAATGGTAAATATATGGCTGCTGAGGGAGTGGGAGGGAAGGTCAAGAAAGAGGTGTGGTTTAGGGCGTCCTTCACCACATCCTCTGATCAATAAGCCTCCCTCTGTCTGTAAAGATAAATCATTTGAATGCAGAAGTTATGTCTTAATATTTAATAGTGAACATGCTGCAATATCAAAAATTATTTTTACAATTATGGGAAGAAGAAATGTTATGGATCAATCTTCCAGACACTGGCATTGGAAAAGGGCACTCAGATCTCCTCAGACTCCATTCACAGCCTCCATGAACAGTATAGACCAGTGGTCCCCAACCTTTTTATCACCGCGGACCGGTCAACGCTTGACAATTTTACTGCGGCCCGGTAGGGGAGGGGCGTTTATCATAATAAACGTGAATCCACTGTGTACCTGTTATTTTTCTTTCAAAATAGTCCAGGGGCTTGTCTTTTAATCCAGGGTGCCTGGTCTCACCATTGATCGGGCTCAAAAATTCAAGCCCGACCGGCCGAGCCCGCGCGCATACTGTCCGAGCCCGAGTCATTTGCTGTAAGATTCGACCCGAACCCGACCCGGGACCGCGCGGATACTGTCCGAGCCCGACCCGGGTCCGCGCACGTGTAGAACCGGAGTTACGTGAACTGAGTTCCGTGCAGAGTTTTATTGGCAGAATAAGCGCCTGACAGGGCTTCAAGTGTTTAGTGTTCTACCTGCACCAACGGGACGCCTCCTGTCCCAGACGCGCCTGTTCCTTCGCTGACGCCGGCCCACATGATCTCTCTCCCTCGCTCCTTTCGTCTCTCTCTCTCCTCCGCTGCTCTTTCTCTCTCTCTCTCTCCTCCTCCGTGTAGCAGCCGCGCTTTCATTAACGTCTTTTCTCACGTCACATATTTTGACCACTTTATTCGAGGATGAGGAGGAAAACAACACAGCACTGTCTGCTCACGCGCTCTTACGCCGTGGAGCGCATGTTACGCACATGCGCGCCTCTGCCCCCTGGGCCGCCCGACCCAGCCCGACAGCAGAGCGGAAAATGTGGACCCGGGCGGGCCGGGTTCGCTCTTATGTATCCTAGACTAGAGAATCCGGTCCTTTTTCAAAATAAATGATCGCTCAGACTCTGACAATGAATTAATTATTTGTTGTGCGGCCCGGTCCAAATTGATCCACGGCCCGGTACCGGTCCGCGGCCCGGGGGTTGGGGACCACTGGTATAGACTGCTCCCATCTGGCAAGAGATTCTCCTCACTCCTCCTAAAAATGAAGTGAGCCATGTCCTCCTTTGTGCCAACTTGAATTAGACTTTTTAACGAGCATTAAATTATTTATAATTCATTTTTGTCATCTTTTTAACTTTACTTTTATTGTGTCTTAATCTGGTTTGAATTATTTGTGTTTTGTGTGTGCAGTGTATGTATACGTGCCAGACAAAGTTTTTTTGATTGATTTGATATGCTTTTGAAATTATTTACGACTATTTATACCATAACCAAACTAGGGATGTCACAATATGGAAATCTGATGTTACGATATCATTGCTATGTTCATTTCCCAATATAATATTCATTATGATATTGTGGAGAGGCTAGCAGAATTGTAGATAAGCTCCTTTTTCCTTTTTAAAAGGCCTTGACAAACCTTTAGTGCAAATAATTACCATCACAGTCATAACCTAATGACCTAAGATACATAAGTAATAAGTTATTTGTTGTTGTTTGCATTGATATGTAGCAAAGGATCATGGTCTGTGTAGTTCCCCCTTTTATATTTTAGCTGTTGCTGCAACAAAACAATGCATTTTCAAAGCAATTTCAGTATATTGTGACAGCCCATAATATGATTGAGAGACTTATGAACGTACGATATCCCAATATTTCAGTTATTGTTACATACCTAAACCAAACAACTGTGAAACCCTTCATTTACTTTCAGTCACAGTTCCTTATAGATTGAACATTAGTTCAGTTCACCATGGAATCCATCAGGGTGAAATGAGCAGCCAGAAATTGTTTATTTTTTGCATCTTATAATGTGTGTTATATGTGATCTAAGTAGCCACACATAAACTCACCAATTAATCTTGACATCTCTAGTCATCAATAGTAATGAGTTGGGGTTGTCAAGTATGGCTTCTATTCAAAGACTCCCTCTTAATATTCCAGGGGTGTCTGTTCGTGTTGAGTGTTTCTCTTTTCCTTTCTCTCCCTCGACACATTCACATTCATAGAGCTGCTGCTGCCTCCGCACTGGCTGCACACTATGATGTCACCTGTGCTCTGATTGGCCGTGAGGCAGCTGAGAATGGGAGCAGAGATGCTAGCGAGCGAGGGAGAGATGTAGGAGAGAGGAAAATGCCGGCACTTGTATGGGTGGAGGGTTATTCAAGCGTTAATGTTTGGGGTGTGAGAAGACAGAGCCCCGCTGTGAGGATGCAGTGACGTTGGTGTGTGCGTCTTGTTTGGGGTACAGCTCCACGGAAAAGGGGGGTGCCCCATTACCACGCCCTCCCAGAAGCATGAGACGCCTTATCTGCCAACGCATCTGTGACTGTGAGTGCAGGGATGGACTGGTGTGCTGTCGATATCTGTGTTTTTACACGCGCTATCTCCATTGTTTAGCGTTCTTCTTGTGTTTGCTCTAAACTGATGATGTTTTGCAACGATGACAAACCTGTGCTGTTTATGTTGCACATGTGCAGGCCAGATATTGTTTTTGTATTGTGTGTGTGGAAAAGTAAATTGGTGTGAGTCAAGGTGTAGGGTGGTGGCTTTGGCGCATTTCATCTCTGGTTGTCAGGGCGACAGCAGTACATATGCATTCCTATGCTTTAAAATTGTAATGCTCACCCAAAGCTTTTATTAAAATTAAGCTTTTATAATAATGCACATTTCTCCCCACTTTCTCTTTAAAGTGACACTACTTCTAGCATTCTTTTTGGTGTTTGTTTTGAATATAGCTTGTTTGACCTGCATAGACTTCTGTCAATCACCAGTGTCTGAGTAGACATTGTAATCATTAAGTTGTAGTTTTTGCTCTTTAAAATGCTACGCGTTGTGAGTGTGTAATTGGTATTGATTTAGTCGTTCCTGACCAAGCGCTCTGAAGGATACATCCTTTCTGTTATATTGCCTTCTGCATTGCCTTTTTCACAAGAGTGAGATGGAAAGAAAATTAGAAGTCCTTTTGAATAATTGAATAATGACTTTATAATGTCAAATATTTCAAATGAATATGTTACGCTTATTCCTTTCTTGTCTCTTTCAGATCGTAGCTTTGACGACGATGACAGTGTGGATGGGAGTCGCGCTTCCTCGGCTCAGGCTTTCAAGGTCCCAAAAGTTCCCAAGAAGGCAGAGTCCTCTGCCACTCGCAGGCCCAGTGCAACCGGTGGCAAGCTAGGTATTTGCTTAGAATAAACTCAGTAAGAGCTATCAACTCTAAACATTGAAAATACGTGGGTGTTATGAGCAAAAGAAAGAAAAACAAAACTTATTGCTTTATTGGTTGCTGTTTATTCTTGAAGTTTTAAAGCAGGTTTTGCAAATACTTCACAGACAACTAGGAAAATGGTGATTTCAAGATGAAAGATCCAGCGAGCTGACTCTCTGTCCATCAGCGTTATAGCTATGACAAACTCCACTCTTGTGGAGTTTTTACAGGTTCCGCTGAGTGTAATGTTTGCTCTTTTCTTTGCTCGTAATGATTTACTCTGTTGTCTTGGTGATTTGAAGCAATGTTTCTATCACATTGCAGTCAGCCTACAGTTTCAGCAAACGCATGTACATATTCTCCCTGGTTAAATCTAAATGGTCACATACATGTTAGATTCAGAAGCTGGATTTGTAACACAGAGGCACTTTGAAGTGGAAAACAGATGGCGATGTCACTTGGATCATTACTGTCTTATTGATTGTGTAGTAGCAGATGTCAAGGACTTTACAGAGAATTTCTTACAGTTAGATCAACAAAAGACAATGTAGCCCTTTTCATATGACTATGTTGACTATGTATGAGTTGTTCATAAGGCTAGAATTCTTGACAGCAAGATTGGAGACTTTATTGTTAGAATTTGGACGCACATGACAAGACACCCACACGCGTTGGCAACACCAACCAACAGACTGAAGACCAATATTTGAGTTTCTACAGTAACTGTCATAAAAAAAATCTGCTGTAGCATGTTTATGTCTCAGGAATCTGTGATTTTCATTCACTGTTTTGTAGCTCTTTATGGGTATGGGGTATGGGTAATTTGTGGGTGCTGTTTAGATACTTTCCTCGTACTATCTTCTGATAATTATCTTCAGAAGAGCTTTGTCATCTTTCTGAAAGCTTTTTTTTTTTTTTTTTTTTTGAGAATTGTTTCCGAAGAGAGACTGCGATTGATGTTCTTGTTACTGACAGGAAGTCCAATTGAGACCCAGTCTGGCTGTCAGCTGAGGACCCTGTGTTCATTCAATATTTTGAATTAAAACAGATGCACTCAATAACAGGGCAATAATGCTGTTAAAGATCACACTATTGGATTATTACCTTTGCCACAGTTTATTCTGTGATTTTTTTTATTTTTATTTATTTTTTCCAGTTTCCAAAGAAAGTGCTGGTGCTGTTGATGAAGAGGACTTTATAAGAGCTTTTACAGATGTCCCCACTGTGCAGGTAAACAAAATACAGTTACATTATAATTACAACAATAACAATTTTGAAATTTCATTTTCATTCTCCTCTACATAGATTTATTCAGCAAGGGATCTTGAAGAAAACCTCAATAAAATACGAGAGATCTGCTCTGATGACAAACACGATTGGGACCAAAGAGCAAATGCTGTCAGTGTCAATTTTATATCAATGAAATCTTTATGCACAGTTTTAAAGCAGCTTAATCATGTTTGTGTTTTACAGCTTAAGAAAATCCGCTCACTGTTGGTTGCTGGTGCAGCCAACTATGACTGTTTTTACCAGCATTTACGCCTCCTGGATGGAGCCTTCAAACTCTCTGCTAAAGATCTTAGATCTCAAGTTGTCCGTGAGGCCTGCATTACTGTGGCGTAAGTTTCATTCCAGCTGTCTGAAAAAAGATCAGTTACTATCAGTTATGTGTTCCCATTAAGGCTGTAATCTTTTGTCGTTTAGTCAATTAATCAGTTGATGGTATCTTAGTTGACGAAGATTTTTATTAGTTGACTAATAATTTTATTAAGATTAAAATTATTTATATATGACTTAGCTGAAAACTTTGGAGTCTAACATGTAAATACTCAGCACGTTTCTGTATAAATTCTTGTTTTAGCATGAATTCCTGAGCAGTTGTGGTCTTTTGAGTACAGTTTCAGTCAGATTCATGGAGACGCTTTATAGTTTTCAAATATTTTTGCCACACCCCCTTTTAGTCGACTAATCTGTCAATCGGGTAGGTCTTTAATAACAACAGCCCTATTTATCATCAGTGATTCTCCAGATATTTGTATTCAACCATTATAGAAAATTATCAGGTATCGGAAACAATACCAATCGGACCATTCCTCGTTACTGTTTCACTGAAACTTGTATTCTGTGTTTCATTAGTTACCTTTCATCTGTGCTGGGGAACAAGTTTGATCATGGAGCTGAAGCCATTGTTCCAGTCCTATTCAACCTTATTCCAAACTGTGCCAAAGTCATGGCCACCTCTGGTGTGTCGGCCATTCGCATCATCATTCGGGTGAGTTCTTGTCAAATAAACTTTTACTTCTTGATTTACTGATTGTTTCATTTGATTAATCATCTTTTCTTCCACCCCTCAGCACACTCACGTCCCTCGGCTCATTCCTTTGATAACTAGTAATTGCACATCGAAGTCTGTGGCTGTTAGACGGTAAGATAAATCTTTCTTAATATGTAACTTTTTTTCTAGACAATAATAACTTTAAATGTATTATTTCCAGGCGCTGTTATTACTTCTTAGACCTTCTTTTACAAGATTGGCATACGCACTCACTTGAGAGGTATTTTTTGCATAAACGCAGCAAATAAATCAACAGTTTGATCATCATGTTGTTCAGATATTTTGTTTTTGTCTCTCTTATGACCTTGTTGTCTTGTTTTTCTCAGACATACTGCAGTTCTGGTTGAAAGCATCAAGAAGGGAATTCGAGATGCTGACTCAGAAGCCAGAGTGGAAGCTCGCAAGTAAGACTTTCACAAAATTACATAATCTGAAATGAAAGTGGTGCTATACATCACTTGTTTGACGTTTTTATATTTCAATGTTTTTTTTCTGCTCAGGGCCTATTGGGGTCTCAGGAACCATTTTCCAGTGGAGGCCGATGCCCTGTACAACTCTCTGGAGGCGTCGTACCAGAGAACTCTCCAGACCTTTTTGAAGAGCTCTGGCAGCGTGGCCTCTCTGCCTCAGAGTGACCGCTCCTCCTCTTCCTCCCAGGAGAGCCTCAAGTAATGACAATTAGATTTTGACTTTTTGATTACATGGTCTGGGATATTTACAACCCTTGGTTAAAAAGAAAATAATAACCATTTCACTGTTACACATGTGTTGTTTTGACCTACTTTTTTTTCTCCCCAGTCGGCCTTTATCATCGAAGTGGTCAGCAGCTCCAGGCCGAGGTGAGTCAGAATGCTCTATAAACAAGCAGTCCACGATACACATATTATATTTTTACTTTGTGAAAGCCCACCAAAATATGCTCAAAATCCATTTCCCTCATCCCCCTCTGCCTGTGACCAGAACCTCCCCACTGTGCTTTTTTTGTTGTACTCTTTATAAATTGTGCATGTCTTGTGCTATACATTGTATTGTGTATCGTCACCTCCCAAACCCACTCCTTTCCCATCAGTCCCTGCGGGTTCAAAGGGCGGGTTGTCGTCAGCTGCCCTTCAGCGTTCCCGTAGTGATGTGGACGTTAACGCGGCTGCTGTGGCTAAGCACCGGCACATCGGACAGTCGGGAGGGGCAAGCCGTATGACCCCGGGCTCCTACTCCTCTCTGGGTAAGGGCCTGGTCAGCCGTAGACAACAAAGTGTCAGAGAGAGACAGTTTCTGATGATAAAACAAGTGTAACAAGTCAAAACCACACACTGCCTGGACTGATCACTTCTCCTCCTGTTCTCATTGTCTGAACGTCTCCCTGTGTCTGTGCATGTTCTGTGGATAGTTAATATTGTCATGCATTGTCTCTGCATGGATCTTGATGTAGAAAATATTCACGTACTAATGGACATGCTACTATCTTTTCTCTTTTTACCCTCCTTTCTTTTTCTTTTCTTTCTTCTTTCTTTCTTTTTTTACATTTTCTTTATTATTGTGGTATATGTTTGTTTCCCTTTGTCCTTGGTTTGTTTTATTCTTTTCTATTCTCTGCTTCTAAAGATGATGCCTCTGATAAAAAAGATGGTAAGATCATCTCCATCTTCTGTACAACATACCTACCATACAACAACCTTTCCATTTGTTTTTCCTAATCTTCGCATTTTCTTTTCAACCATGTGGCAGTGCATCATGTGGCCACAGTGCCCCCTTCTGTCAACAATGAGATCTTAATTAAACGTGTTGAATGTCTTTGCAATAGGGCTGGGAAAGATGATTCTCTTACATTCATCAATCTCGTTTTTTGCTTTCATTTCATTTTGAGTTACAAAAACAAACAAAATGGATTTCAAAATTGATTTCCTCAAGCGAAACAACACAGACTTGAAATAATTGTCATTAAATACAGAAAATATATTCCTGTCTGAACTTTGCTCTTTCGATTGATTGGCTATAGACCTCTCATTAAAAAGACCAAACCCGATCATTACTGATTAGAAATGACTGAATCTTGATCTCTATTTAAATTCAATTCATTTCACAGCTCTACCATGCAATGATATTTATAACTCATCTACTACCATTGTTAATAAGCAGAATTGGCCAATCTACTCTACTAAACTGTTTGCATTATATTCATTAGTAAAAATAGAGCTTTACAAAAATTTAAGATTATTAAGATGAGCTTTTAAATAATACCCCTGCCCTTCTTCTGTTCATAGGGACAAGATCAGACAATGGTAAGACTGTAGTTAGGTAGAAGTGTGTGTGAACAGAGGGTGTTAAGGTAGAGTTTACACTCACGGATGTCGTATAAATTTATTTTTAAAATTATAATATATTTCATTTAAAAACACATACAAAAATACATTAAAGGATTGTGTTAAATTCAACAAAGAAACTAATAAATGTGATCAAGTCGGCAATCCTTGAATCTAGTTCCATCCCTGAGTGCATACTGATACTTAATCTGCTTTTGGTCTAAAATGAACTACGTTGTGAAGGGAACCAGGTGCTTTTTAGTTGTAATTTCTGGGGCTAACACTGCCTCCTGCTATCTTTATCTGCTAGCTTGGTTAGCATGAGTATCATTTGAATAACTTTAATATGTATTGTGTCATTAATATTCTTATTTGGGCATTTTAGGACGTGTTCGCACCAAGCAGCCCCTGTCCACAGCAGGTAGCATGTCCAGCCAGGTCGACTCGCGAGGACGCAGCCGCTCCAAGATGGTGTCCCAGTCCCAACGTAAGTCTTCATCTGTCCCACCAAAGGCATGATAAAAAAGTATGTGACAAATAGGTGAAGGTGTAATGACACGTTTGGTGGAGTTTGGTCATTTGTTGCCCGAGAGGTGACAATCTGCTCCATGTAAATATTTTTGTGCCTTTAGGTTCGGACGAATCCGATTGCACACCAGGTATTTTGTCTGTGTGTATCTGTGTTCACAGTGGGATTGGGGACCCACCTGCTGTTGCTGCCATTTTGATTACAGTATTTTATACTGAGGTGTGGGAGTGTGTTGTAGATTTGCATGCTGTGTCACATTACTGAACATGGTAAACTGTGTCACTGAACATGGTGGACTGTTTCCCACTGCTTTAGCTTGGCTCTGATTTGAACTTAATCTAGAGTAATCCTTGGATCTGCATTTGGCGGCACGGTGGCCGAGTGGCTAGCACTCTCACCTCTAGAAGGAAGGTTCCTGACCTTTCTCTGCTGAGTTTCCATGTTGCTCTCCGTGTCAGGGTGGGTTTCCTCCAGTCACTGTGGTTTCCCCCATCAACCCAAAACATGCAGAGGAGGTAAAAAATCCTCCAGCTAAGACGATCCTGCTCCTGACAGTTGTCTCAGCGGCATTGAAGGATGGGTCAAATGCAGAGGATAAATTTCCTTATGGGAAAAATAAAGTGTATCTTAACCGTACCTTAGATTTGCCCTGCGCCAGTCACATTGTAAATCTCATAAATGTGACACGTTAAAATGATTTAAAGAGCTCCTGTTGCATAGAGCTACTCAGTCAGACACTTTAATCGGAGGTATTCTTTTATTCATAACCTGTTTATTTTTTATTCTTGTCATTGTGACTGACTTTGCTTCATACTAGGGCTGCAGCTAACTTTTTTGGAAATGATTTTTTCTGTATTTATAAATATTTTCCATTAATTGATCATGTAGTGAATTGCAGATAAATTCTGTTCCAATTTGAACCACTCTAAGTTTTATATCACTAAAGCACCTGAAAACCTCAGTCTTTGTGTACTGGTTTGACTAATCTGTGTGGAAATAAAACCTCTCCTCAACAATTTTTATGCCTTTGTTATATGTCACATTAAGAGTATCGGTCACTAAAATAGTTTACAATTATCTATTAATCACTTTGATTAGTTGTTGCAGCCCTACTCCAGACATTCTGTGACAGGTGTCCTTACATGCACTGCTTTATCATCACTGCTGGTGTAGTTTGTTTAATGTCATATTGTTTTAGTAGCTGAAACTAATAAACAGTATGCGTTCATTTGTTGTTTAAGACTGAACATTGTTCTCTGTGCTTCATGGCGCTTTTTTGTGCACATAACGGTTTTAATATCATTGGTTTAATCTGCTGTTCCTTCCCTGGGCTCTGCTTCCCTCGTTCTTCCCATGGGCTTTTTGGTTCAGGATCTCAGTCGGCTAACCCTGTTGGTGGTAAGATTAAAACGCTACGATTTACCCGCTTTTTAGTCTATACTTTCTTTGCCCTGGTGTTCTCCCCTTTCTAAATGTGCACAAAAAGGTCACTTACTGTAACACTTTATTTTTGGCTGGAGCACAGTGGGACTCACTGAATGTGGCAGTTTCTGCTTTTGGAGTTGATTTCCTTTATTATTATTATTATTAGTATTATTATTATTATTATTATTTTCACTTTTCATTGGTACTTTAAAAACATTTAGATAGATGCAGCAAAAACATCCAGAAAAATTAAACTTGTGCCCCTAAAATGCACATATATATTTTTGCCTTATTGTGATAGCCTTCTGTGTTATGTGGATGTGGCTTATAGTTTAGGCGTGATATCTTCATGCTGACTTTTTGTAGTTGTTGAAGTTTGTATCCCTTAGCACCAAGCACAATGTACTGTAGCTACTTGTTTTTCTAGCCTTTTTTGTAGTTTGCTATTGGTTGTCATTTTTTACTTAAACAGAATTTGATCGTTGTTTGGATATTGACGTAACATTTTAAAGCTGTCAATATTCTAAAAATAGGGTTTAAAAAAGTATGAAAAGGGTTGAAGAGTGGGAAGAGTCATTTGGTCAATTTATTGAGCCATAATTGTTTTCCTGACGCTGAGGTTGGCCTAGAGCCTCACAAATGCTGCAGCCTAGACCACTAGACTATCACACAGCACATCTGTCAATTTACTTTTTAGGACAAATATTAAATATTCAATGTTTTGTTTTCCTTTGTTGTGTTTTCTATTTGTAAACTCTATCTTATAGTATAGTATTGTTGTCACAACAAATTTGTGGTTTCAACTATCCTCAATAATTTTTCCAATTGCATTTAATAAACTGTGAGTATATCTTTCTATCTTTTCTTAACACTTCTTTACATCTCTCTAAAGCGGGCAGTCGGAGTGGCTCTCCTGGCCGTGTCCTGACCACCACGACCCTCAGCACCATGAGCTCCGGGGCGCACAGAGTTCTGGGGGGAAGCACCCCTGACGGACACAGGCGCAGCAGGATCCCACGCAGTCAAGGCTGTTCCCGGGACTCCTCACCCACACGCCTCTCTGTCGGTAAGACACTTCTCACAAATAAAAAATGTCCAACTAAATAATTGATTCTTAAAGTTCTATTTCATCCTGAATGACTGTGAGAATGTTTGGGCACACGTGTAACTTTTGTTTTATGTACCAGATCCAAAACAGAACTAAATTACGTAGTCACTAGAACCTAAAAATTGATACCCATAGAATTTTCTAACAGGGCTTACAATGCCTTAATTTGAGAAGCACTGATATTTAACATATTTAAGATCAGCACAAATGTAGAAAGATCTCACCTCTCTCTCCCTTCTCCCTTTGTGTTGTTCTGGTGTGTCCTGTCCCTCTTCCTTCCCGATAGCTCCCTCCAGTCTTAGTAGTTCCATCTACAACGGAGCCAGCAGAGGAGGTAAGACTCCATCTTGAAAATCACTGTTCCACCAATCTAACTTTAACACCTATCATCTAAATATCCCCTTCATAATTCCGTTTTCTAACATCATCCTGCAATTTGAGCTCACCATCAACTCACTGCCTCGTGGAGACAGTCTCTTGTGCGTCCGTGGCTGTTTGGCTGCGATGATGGTTGCCAATGATCAGCAGCATTGTCCCAACCTTCGCTGTCTGTTCTAACCTTTACTCCATGGCCTTTGAATGAAACTGTTAGCGGGAACGGCTAAGCTTCATCTGGGCTGTGTGATTAATGCTGATTGGCTAGGTAGACGCTGGCGCTGACAAATGGAGCAATGAACAAGCGTTGATTGCGATGTCTGTGTTAAAAATGCCAATCCTTGAACCTTGTCCTTCACTGATTCATGATCTCACAATTTCATGAATACACATTCTCCTGTTTTGTCTGGAATTTGTGTAAAATGATGATTGCATGAGTTTCTTTACATGTATGTTATGTATGACCAGGGCTTGAGTGTCCTTCTGGGTGCATCTTAATTTTTACAAATAGAGAGTCATGCAAATCTTGCCCTCTAAATTTGCTACTGTCAGCGAAATTATTGGTGTGAAGTGAAGTTATAGGTTTTAGCTTAATACATACAAAATGGTCCTTCCAGTGGTTGAAAGTACAAAAGTGAAAGTACTATACTTAAGTAAACGTTTTAGCGGTCTGTACTTAGTTACTATTTACTACTCAGTATTTTTTTTTTTTTTTTCATTTTACAGTGGATACTTTTGACTTTTACTTCACTACATTTGAGGTATCTGAACTTTCTACTAATGTAAGTCATTTCATATGGTTTGAGGGATTATTTTTAGCAATTATTTGTATAATTTTGCCTTTTGAATTTGACTGCAAACAAAAATATATATGTATTGTTCACTAGAAAAATCAGGACATTGATTCAAATTGCTATTGTTGACCGCCACATTAAATGCTTTAACAGCTCAAAATCTGTGTAAAATACTTTTGACTCCAAGTACATTTTTAGTACTTCACTGCTTCTTTTTCTTCTGATTGAATAATTGTGTTGCACTTGTAGGTCTACTTTTACTTAAGTAACTAAATTGAACCACCACAGTAAAACCTCTGACCAACCAAAATAAAATTAATTTCATATAAATTCTTATTTTATGGACATTATTTTTCAACCGTTATTTATACAATTTATCACCCACTTGGACCAGTAGCCCTGAGCTTCACTGTCAGTTTTTCATCCTTGCCTTCTCGTCATGTGTCGTTATCCATTCATCTGAGTCTCTGCTGTTGTCCGCCGACTTTGTCCCCTTTTGTCTTTGTGTGTTTTCTTACTTTCGTTTTCTCCTCCTCTCCTCGCGGCCTCAACTCTGTTGCCCACTCCTTTTCCTTTGTGGCATTAGCTCGGGGAAGCCGTATCCCGCGGCCCAGTATGAGTCAGGGTTGCAGCAGAGATGCCAGCAGGGAGAGCAGTCGGGACACCAGCCCTGTTCGCTCCTTCACACCTCTGGGTGAGTAGTTGGAGTGGACACGTGCCAAGCAGGGATGAGGATTAAAAACAGGATCTGAAAGAGGTACTTTTCATCAGGCTGAAGGAAATCGCTGAAAATCACTCTAAAACACTGACTGCCAGCAGCTGGATCCGATCTATACATCAGACCACAGAAATGTCAAACAATCACAGAGCAGAAAGTGCTACATTTGGAGTCTAAATATTTTTGTATAAAATCAAGATGGTAAATTTTTTTTGGCAACACAATTTTCTATTTAAGTGCCTTGACATTTAATTTTTGTATTAATTTTTTATCCTATCAATATTTACTTTCCCTATTTATCGGTGATGCCTGAGGCCTGTTGCTTGAAGCCGGTTTAGTTTGAGGTAGGTTCGTGCATATTTTGAGCTACCATTCTCTGGACCAGCATAATGCCGCTAATGTGGTGTTGCAGAAGTCATAAATACGATAAATACGGTGTTTCGATAGGAATCTGCACCAACAATCAGAGTGCGTTTTGATAGCTGGGAGTCAAGGGGGAGTTGACAAGAAATTATATAGATTGAAAGATATTTTGTATCAAATGAACATTAAGCTTGAAAGAACCACTGTTGGCACTGAAAATTGTGCCACAGTGAGACGGCTAAAGCAAACAGTCTTTGTGTCCTTAGGCAAGACACTTCACCCAAACAGTATTAATCTATGGAGTGCGTGAATGGTTGGTGGTGGTCGGAGGGGGCACAGCTTTGCAGCCTTGCTTCCGTCAGTCTGCCCCAGGGCAGCTGTGGCTACAGTAGTAGCTTACCACCACAGTATGGAGTGAACGAATAATGTGATTTAAAGTGCTTTGGGTAGCATGAAAGGCACTATATAAATCCAGCTAAAAACGTTGTAAACACAATGTTCTCCCCATCTGACTAAAAGAACCTGATGAAAATAGGTCGGGAGAACAAGAATTTTCACGAGGGATTTATAAAGACCTTACCTCATTAAAACAGCTACTCCTCCACCTGTGCTACTGGGATAGCCCGCCTCCTTCTCTCCTATTGGCTGAGCCATGCCAGTGTCTGCCTGATCTGTGCTGCTGCAGCTGCACTAATCAGTAGCTACATAAACTAGTACACACTTTGGATTGGTTTGTGTGAAATGTTTCCACATCACCAAATAAGTTCAACTGGATTCTAGCAAAAGGCCTCTGAACTACTACTTTGTATTGTGTTGGATTTGTATATTTCTAATGACCCACATTAGGATGTTTTTCTCTGGCACAAGCATCTCTGTGTGTTCTTCCTTGTTTTTCTCTTGTATGTGTGTGTTTGTTAAAACTATGTGTGTGTGTGTGTTTTAATCTTGGTTGCAGCTACACGGAGCTACTCGCGCTCCACCGGGGCTCTCCACACACCTGACACTTTCGGGGCAGCAGGTGAAGGCTGAGTACCTTCCATTTCCGTACTTTCCCCACTCACCTGCTTTTAATTTCTTTTTTGCCGATTGCAAAATTATCAACATGTTTCTCCCCATTCGCTTTATGGTTTATTGTTTTTGTCTTCAGGTCACCCTCCAGTGGAAATGCATGGTTCCACACATTTGAGTTGCAGTCAGTTTTTTTATCATTTTTCTTTAATTATTCAATATTTAGCATTGGTCTGTCCATGGAGCACCAGTTTCCTCTTTCTCAGTTTTATCCCATTCTTTATCCTCAGTTGCATCTAACAAGCCATCTCATTGACTTGCAGCAAAGGCTCATCGGAAAATGTTGATTGGATTTCTGGATTAGACATTGACCTACTCGTGTAACATTTATGTATTTCTCTTGGTGTAGGTTCAGGGTTTGGGATCAGCCAGTCCAGCCGCCTCTCATCTTCGGTCAGCGCCATGCGGGTCCTGAACACTGGCTCTGATGTGGAGGAGGCTCTCGCAGATGCTCTGGTAATGAGACACGCAAATATTTATTTTGTTTAATTTGGTGACAAGAGTGAGTATGGAGTTGTGTGTGTTTGTAAATTAACCCCCACTTCTACCTCTGTTTAACGCTGTCAGCTGTTGGGAGACATGCGATCCAAGGTCAGCCCATTCTCCCGCCTCATACCTGTGTGCTTTGAGTCTTCTGCTATTGCATGTCTCTAGTCTACACTTTTCTGTAACACTCAATAGGTTACATTTGCAACATTATAGAAATTTATGTCATCATTTCAGCTATAGGGCAGGGCCTTTATAACTAATTTCTGTTTTTGCAAGAAATCCACAAATGTTGAATGTTATCATTTTTAACGGGGATTGTGTCTACAAATTTTTCCCTATTAAATAGTCTGGTTTCTTTCCATAGACAGAAATTCTGCCTGTGGAATACTGCCACCCCATTTTGATATATTCACATGGATATAGAGGCCCTCCACCTAGTTTTAAACCGTAGTCTAAATTTGTTACATGAACTCAACCTTTATATCAGTGTCCTATCAAAGTCTTTATTCCTTTGACCTCCAGCAGAAGAAGCCAGCAAGGCGGCGGTACGAGAACTACAGCATGTACTCGGATGACGATGCAAACAGCGACGCTTCCAGTGCCTGCTCCGAGCGCTCGTACAGCTCCAGAAACGGAGGAGCCATCCCCACGTACATGAGGCAGACCGAGGACGTGGCTGAGGTGAGACATTTAGTGCTACTCCACTAACTGATGTCTTGGCAGTATCAGTACATTCAATTCATTTTTGTAGCGCCCAAAATCACAACAGTTACCTCGATGGGCCACAGGTAGAAAGCAGTTTAAATATTTAGCAAATGCCCCTTCTCAGCAAGGAAAAACTACAAAAACCCTGTGGGAAAATAAGTTCATCCAGTGCGCAGAGAGATCCTCTAGACCCGTGTTACTCATTGCGCGGCTTGCGAGCCACATATGGCTCTCCAAGCCTAATTGGCAGCTCGCGTAATCATGTAATATTTTTGAATAATATACAAAGAGACTGATCGATCGTTTCCCTAAATATGGCGCAAATAACACTTATGAATACACATTCCCGTCCTATTTTCTGTTTTATTCCGTGTCGGCGAATGTTGCGCACTGTTGCAAATGTTTACGACAGAGTTACAGCGGCACTTGTGACTGCTGCACATCCAACGCTTCAACCATAGTTAGCGAGAGCTAGCCAAATAACAGCATCGAGCCGAAAAAAGTGGATCGGGTTGGTGGTGGACGGGTGGACGGACACAGAGTGTGGGAAGGACGACTGAAGAAACAAATACAGAAGCTCGACAAAAATCTGCAGCAGTGGTGTAGTCTGCGTGATGTGCAGGTATACGCCTATACTCACTAGAAGTGCGGCTGGATTTACGTATACTCACTACAAATTGATCACTGATACGTAACAGTCATTGCCCTTGCGGTACTTTAGTGCTTTCTCTCACTTTAGAGACCAGTACAAACTTTACATCCCTCCTCTTTCCTTGCAGTCACTTCTGAGCTGCTTTGAGGTGTCACTCCTTTTTTCTCTAGTCTTGCGGGGCGCAGACAGTGAGCGACGGAGTCTGGGTTTAGAGCAGACTCGGACAGATGCGCGGGTGGATCAGGTTTATTCGGGGGCCACTATATGACCACTAAACATTTTTATTCTGGTCTCAAGCTACAAAATGTTCTTTATTTGACGTTAATCGGCTTCATATTCGCGGAGAAAGGAGGCAAAACGTTGAATGAATAAAAGAGCAAAAGACGCAAATGCAGCCAAGGCACAGAAGCGCCGTAAGCGCGTGCAGCTAAGTCAAACTCGCGCTTGCTAAAGATAAATGTACATACAAAAATATAGGTTTAGCTGTCCTGGATTAAACATTTGCAGTCTGACAGTTTTGGAGGAGAAAGAAGAAGGGAAAATGTGTGTGAGGAGTGCAGGGCCTGTGCAGCAAAACTCAGGGGCTTGGGGTTAGGGGGGCACTAAAAATAAAACCACACCATGTAACCTAGAATGGGCCAACCAGCTATTTATTACACCTAATATCCACCAGAATACAGGCAAACATGCACCACCATCAGTATGTGGATATGTAATTACATACGTGTATGTGTATGTGTATGTGTATGTGTATGTGTATGTGTATGTGTATGTGTATGTGTATGTGTATGTGTATGTGTATGTGTATGTGTATGTGTATGTGTATGTGTATGTGTATGTGTATGTGTATGTGTATGTGTATGTGTATGTGTATGTGCCACTGGACTGCACGAAGAAGGGATGAGCCGGGGAAACGGAACACGCAAACGAAAGGAACTTAGAGCAAAAAAAACAAAGTACAAGGAATACAAGAGTGGATGATGTTTTGCGGCTCGCTCCTTATCTTTGGTTTGCCAATGTGGCTCTCCTTTACAAAATAGTGAGGACCACTGCTCTAGACAAATGGGAACATCCAGGTCACAGGTCAGGGCCATGGGATGGGGGTGGTCATCATTGGAGCAGCCACCGGCAGTGTCTGAAACAGAAAAGATTCAAAGTTAAGACACATGACTCTGGCGATATTATCCCAGCAAACATGAGCCAATGAAATTGACAAAAGATAAACGTATGTGAGCCATTTGCTCAAATTACGAAAAAGGAAGTTACACTGGTGAAGGTTGCAACTGATGGCGATGAAGGTTGCAGGTGGTGTGGCATTGATGTGGTGGTGATTAAGACATGGAATTTAAAAATACTGTGACAGATAGTAAGAAGCACAACATTTAATAAATATATATATATTAAAAATATATGTTATAATATATACATTTTAAGTATGGGTTTTTTGTTAGAACTGTTACTTTTTGATACCTCAGTCAGTATCAATATTTGGTATTAATCCACCCATCATTTGCTTGTACCAGATTTTTTTCAGATGCCTTGTTTTTTGGGCTGAATGCTTTATTTCACAGGACACTAGCGTGAAAGGGGGAAGAGAGGGTGTATAGACAGTCGACAAATGTTGAGCTGGAAGCAGTGGAAGCTATTTTCCATCTGTAGTCCTTTAAAAAGAAAAGGGGGCATTGTGCATTAAAATGACAGGCTTTTAAGTGACCTGATTTGCTGTCTGCTTGTGGGGACGATCAGGACGACGAAGTCAAAATCTCTGACTTGAAAGCAGAACATTTCCAGACTAAAACAGATTTTTAGGTGAATTTCCAGGTCAGGAAACACAATTTGTCACCACTTTTTTCACTATTTTTCTGGCATAAGTTTTAGGAAATGCTGGTAGCCCAAACATGCAATTTGAATGTATTATGTAGTTCTAACTTTATGTGGTTTGAGAAACGAAAACCTTGAAATATCAATTTCTTTACCAATCAAGAAAGAATGGGGACCACTCTACTCGATCCTATGACAACATCTCATTCAAGATGTGGGAACAAATATGGATTTGAACTAAGTTTTAGTAGAACAAGATTTGACCTCTCCTTTCAATCAATCAAACAAGAGCTCACACCTATTGATTGATTTATATCTATTTAATATAATGATATATTTTTGTGAAGATTGAATAGCTGGAGGCTCGTAAAAAATGCAAACTTTCTCTATGCCATAATCCTAGAATCAAAATTGGTAAACAGTCAATATACTGGGTGAATTATTTGAGGTACAGGTACATAATAAGACTGTTTAACGGGAAGTAATAAAAGTCTCAACTATATGGGACTGAAGATTACTCATGGGACTGTATACTTTAAAACAAAAATTCTGTCAATGCATGCCTCAGTGTTTGTGTTGTTTAAGTTTGCGTATATGGAAAAAAAAAAAGATTTGAATTGTTTGAAAAATATCCAACAAATAACATTTCAACTTAAACCTAATAACAAAATCCAGTCAGTTATCATAGAATTCTCATGTTTTTCTCAGGTGCTGAACCGATGTGCTAGCGCTAACTGGTCTGAGAGGAAGGAGGGTCTTTTGGGTTTACAAGCTCTGCTCAAGAACCAGCGCACTCTCAGGTCAGCCACAGACAAAGATACATTTTTTCCTTGTTGCTGATGTAACGTGTGTTAATTTAATCCCAGTTTTTTTCTTGACAGTCGGGTAGAGTTGAAGAGACTGTGTGAAATTTTCACAAGAATGTTTGCTGATCCTCATAGCAAGGTATGACTGCATGGAACCTCAGATGCACGCATTTACATTTATTATTCCATAATCTCTTTTCCTTGTGGAGTTCACCTCATATGTTCAATCACTCCTCTTCACTTTACCGGATTCTGCCAAAACAAAACCCACACACAACTAAGAGGAACATAAAATTCTGCTCAGATATAAAACATAATATAATTTAGGCATGCAGATCACTGAGTCCTGTTTCTAACGGCATGTCGCGCTGAGTGATCTCACCTCTCGCTGATCTCTGGGACTGATCTGTCACCGTTCGTCTCTTCGCCGCCGCTCGCTACAGTTCAGGCGACATTGGCCTCACACACAAACACACGCACGTTTGGGCTGGCTCCTAACTGTAACTAACTAGCTGCGGTTCAACTTTTCTAACACCGTTTGAGCACCGTTGCCTCACACTCGTCGTAAGTTGCGTGAGCCTCGTTTTCTTTGTTCGTTTTTTCTTTCTTTGACGATTTGATGACTTTCAGCGAGACTCCGGCAGGGCGTACGGCACGGCAGAATCCGGTATAAGCTCGGCGTCCTTCAAGGTATTTCATCTCATGGTGGACCATCAGTGCATTCCTCCCTATGCCCCAATGCATTGTGTTCTTGTGATGGTTTTATCATTTCAAATGTTGAAAGTACTTTAAGGTTACATCTTACACCTGGGCATCAGATTTCAGGACTACAGAGTTTACTTTTACAGTGTACAGAAAGCTAACGGTCGTGTCTCTCTCTCCTCCATGCAACCCAACTTTGGAACTCTCTCTAGAGAGTAAGTTTGGCCTCAATTTGTTTGATCAGAGATTTTTTAGTTATCAATTAATAACAAGTTACCAATCAGCTGCTTAACACTCACATACTAACCTGATTTTGTGCTTGAGTTGATATTCTTATGATAAATATTAATGAATTCATGAAGTCAGTCAGTTTTACTTTTTATTGCAAGAAAAATTTTGGTGATTGGGTTTGAGGGTATTGGTTGTTGCTGAAAATGAGTGAATAACCACTAACCGCTTGTTCACCTGATCAGCTTCAGTGCCTGGTGTGTCCGTGTGCGGTGTGGCTACTGCTTTGGTGAATCTGCTGCTTCTGACGCAGAGCGTGTTTTTTTTTTTTTTACATCCAGGTTTTCAGTATGTTCCTGGAGACTCTGGTAGATTTCATCCAGGTGCATAAAGACGACCTGCAGGACTGGCTCTTTGTCCTGCTCACGCAGCTGCTCAAGAAGATGGGGGCTGACCTCCTCGGCTCTGTACAAGCCAAAGTCCAAAGGGCACTGGATGTCACACGGTTAGTTTTAATGTCAACGCTTAAACATTTATTTCACTTTCCTTTACCGTTTCTGTATGTAGCCAGTTTTTCCAATCAGAAATATGATTTAATATGTGAAATAAGTTATGAAATATCTTCAGACTTCAACTTCAGAATATGTCGCCAAATGTGTCAATATTTATTTTTATGTTATTTGATTTATTGTAGAGGCAAGTAGATATTTTCATGTTAATGTGAACTACTCTATTTTTACAGAGAGAGTTTTCCCAATGATCTCCAGTTTACTATACTCATGCGGTTCACTGTGGACCAGACACAGACTCCAAATCTCAAGGTAAACGTTTTTACACTTACATAAGCAGAGATGGCTGTATTCAGTTACTATGGAAATTACTCAAGCTAACTTGGTGCTGTTGCTGCTGAGCCCCAAAACCCCACTCCCTGACTCCTGGGCTGTGATTGGTTAGCTGCTGTTATGATCTCAGGCTGTCCACTTTGACTCTTTGCTTTCTCTTCATGGCCTCCATCTTTGTCCTGGTCTCGTGTGACAGAATGATTTGTCACTACTTGCATTTTTATTACTTTAGCTTCCTCCCTTTTATTCTTTTTAATTTCCCTGACCGCAATATGTTTTTACTGTCTTTGGTAATTTACTAATGGGAATCGCCACTTTCTGCATATTAATATTTTGTTGTTGTCTTGATGTTTTTTGTTACTGATTAAACTAATTTAAATCTTAAGCCTACATCCCATTTAACCCTTTTACTTCCCTCTGTCTAACCTGGCTGCACCTGATAGTGACACTTGGCCCTAGGTCTGTCTATCTTCGCGTTGATTGACACGGTGCTTCTCCTCTTTCTCTCTGAAGCCTGGGCAGAGCTCGTGTTGCGGGCGTGGCAGGGGAGGGGCCAGGGTAAAATTGTTTCCCCCCAGAGCGCGGCGCCACGCCTGCTCTCTAGACGAGCAGGCCGCAGCCTGGAGCCAGTCCTCCCAGGTCAGTGCGCTCCGGGGGGAGCAATTTGTGCCCCGGTGGCACAATGCATCTCAGTGATTTGGAGAACACACTCGGAGGGGTCTTTGTAGTCAAGCATTAAAACGTTTACTGGAGGAAATGTACAGTTCAGGAGTCATCTGTGGAGTTTTGGAGCCTGCTGTGTCCATGTGCAATCATTGTTTTTTTTTTTTGCTCCCATTTTCATTGTCATCTCCTCTGCTTCTGATCAACAACTTGACTTTTTGTAAGCATGAACACTGTAGTCTTTTATTGTTTCATCCATCTGACAAACGCACATTTGGCTGTGTGGACCAAACATAGTTCATGGGCGTTTGTTTTCGGCTCATTATTATTATTATTAGGGATGTTTTATGAGAGGGCTCTTCCTTATAGTTCTATCACATGCTCGGTTGCAGGTAAAGGTGGCTATTCTGAAGTACATAGAGACGCTGACATTACAGATGGAAGCACCAGACTTTGTGAACTCCAGTGAGACCAGGCTGGCTGTGTCCAGACTCATTACCTGGACCACTGACCTCAAGAGCGCAGAAGTCCGAAAGGTATGTCGAAACATAGGAGACATTTTACTCTTTGATTAAAAATTTGACATGCGGCCTTTTGTGTGTGTTCAGGCAGCTCAGGCAGTGCTGATTGCCCTGTTCCAGCTCAATACCCCTGAGTTCACCATGCTGTTGGCTGCTCTGCCTAAAACATTTCAGGATGGAGCCACAAAACTGCTTCAAAATCATCTAAAGAACACTGGCAATGCAGCACAGGTAAAATGTATAGAAGGTAACTCATCTCATACAGAGTCTTACGTGTGGTCCACCGGTCATAAAGTAGTTGACTTCTGCCAATGACTCCTAATGAGGCATAGGAATTATCACAATAATGCATTGTTTTGTAATATAAAAAACATTTAACCCCTTTTGTGTGGACCAACTAAACACAAAGGATGCTTTAATCGCTTCTACTCCACAATAAACTTTGTCTATTTGGTGTTTGCCCAAGAAGATACTAGGAAGATGTGATAGAACTCCCTGACAGTCGATAATATTTTGGATTATTTAAAACAATCTTGACCTTTCAGGCACAGATTGGCAGCCCACTTACTCGCCATACACCCAGATCTCCAGCCAGTTGGTCAAGCCCAGTCACGTCGCCCACAAACACCTCTCAAAACACCCCTTCACCGAGGTACTTATCACATTATTTTCATTAAATAAACATTTGAGCCTTTACTATGGGTGTGTACTTTCTGTGTTTAGTGCATTTGACTATGACACTGAAAACATGAACTCTGAGGACATCTACAGCTCACTGAGAGGTGTTACTGAAGCTATTCAGAACTTTAGTGTTCGCAGCCAAGAGGATATGAACGATCCAGTCCAGCGGGAAGAAGTAAGTAAAATAGTAAAGGTGGTCCGATCGATCACGGCAAAAAATCATGTCATCAGTGATCTGCAAAATGGGCCGATCAGCGTTGTTCCTGAAACTGAACAAATCACGTGAATAGCCACGTGTTTTTGTAAACACGCTCGGAACTACGAGCTACCCACTGGCCTTTTACCTAAAAGTATAATAGTTTTGAGACTGATATGTCCCTGTGTCAGCATCTTAAATTAAGTGATGCGCGCTTAGGCTGTGCCAAAGGTATGCACATGCTGGTAATTTACTCATTATATAGTGATAATTTCATGTGTGCCTTAAATGTAAAAAGAGCCTGAGCCTGTGAAAGCTGTCCTGTTTTATTTTTCTTTTAAAGTTTACAGTTACTATATGGCTGCGTATGGAAAGTGAAAATGTGAAGCACATCATGGTTTATAGTCTTGTGTTTGAGAGTGGCTCACTGCTCTTTTCTGCACCTTTTCCTACCTCAAACTTTGTTAAAACTGCTCTGAGGATACACTCCTATATCCACTCTGTTTACCTGCTGAGCCAGATGCACCACTCCATAAGGCTGACATGAACGGCACAAGTATTCATTCAACCCACGCAGTTAAATGATGAGCAGAAGCACAAGAAAACTCAGTTGATCCTGTTAACTAGATAGATTGTAAAGTGACTTTTAGAGAAAAAGGTTTTCGACTCAAAGTCAATTTGATCAACATGTCACAAAGTCAATTTGATCGGTATTGGCCGTGATGGGTATCGGCAGATCAACATTTCTGATGATCAGTATCTGTGATAGGCCTGAAATCCTGATTGGAGCCACTGTTTAAAATAGTATTAAGAGTATTTAAACTGGCTCAATAAAGAGTTGATTTGGATAACCCATTATCCTGTCAATCAACAGACGATCAACATTTGAAATGGTGTCTCAAATTATCAGTGTTTTACAACCACTTGCCCCACTTTTTTGCTTTAGTAAACTGTCCAAATTTATGGTCCTGGGCCTCACGTCAGGTTATATTGCAGTGCCTCCCTGTAGGAGCTATTTTGACTGCCCTTCAAATGTGCACCTCCAGCCCCTATGGGGCACTGTACACCTGTTGAGAGTGGAAACCCCAGGAATAAAGGGGGCAGGAAATTGGCACCAGGTGTTGGAAGGTGCAGAGACATATGATTTTTGACCATGTGTAATATAGTTCATATGCTCTTATAGCAAAGGTGAGCCAAATAAATTAATTTTAACTAATTCACTGGACTATTTTTTGATGCTTTCAGAAGACACGCATGCTTAAAGACTTCTGAACACCTTCCAACAGTAGTGGCTGTTTTGCAGGGCTAATCAGCCTCTACACTCCCTTTAACCCGAGCCCCTTTTACGGACATGGTGTACTGTAGTACAGAGATGTAACCTTTTGACATTTTACCCACAAGAAGCATTTGAAATCTAATCCACTTACATGTCATCGGCTTGCAGTTGGAGTTCACCTGATGCAAGAAACTACCTATTACCTGCAGTCTTACTGTAAACAAAATCACATGTTAAGAATTGATTTATTTTTTTTCACTATTTGAAACGGATATCATAAAATATTACAGAATCACACTTTTTTTCCTCATAGCTTCCATCAAAAGTGTGTTTAATGGAAACCCGATTTGGCATTCAGAAAGTCTTACATACAATACATAATTCTATTTACATTGGCATTGTAAAATGATTTTAGGGCGGAGCTGACACAGTGGAAGGTGGACGCATGGCTCTAGACAACAAAACATCTCTCCTCAACACCCCTCTGCTTTCGTCGAGCCCAAGAGGGGGACGTGAGCTCTTCTCTGACTCCCCGATCAAGCACAGCCGCAAACATACCAGCCTGGATGATTCTGAGCTACTCGCAGATGGTACACTCCCTACAATGCACAACTCAATAACATGTCACTGTTGTTTATGTCTGTTTAAACTACTGATAAAACATAAAGAAATATTCTTAATTTTTTTACAGAGAGCAGTTTGGATCAATCTGAACTAGTTGCAGAGCTGTTGAAAGAGCTCTCAAACCACAATGAGCGGATAGAGGAGAGAAAGGCAGCACTGTGTGAACTGCTGAAGCTCATTCGTGATAATACGCTGCAGGTTTGGGACGAACATTTCAAAACCATCTTGCTGCTTCTACTTGAGACTATGGTTGACAAAGAGGTAAAGAAATTCACCCCATTGACAATGTCTGGACTGTGAAACCTTAGGAAATTTCATCTGGGCTTACTCTTCCACCTTGTCCCGATTTAGCATTTGATACGAACACTAGCTCTTCGAGTTCTGAGTGAGATTCTCAACAAGCAACCTTGGAGGTTTAAAAACTACGCTGAGCTAACCATTATGAAGGCCCTGGAGGCACACAAAGACCCACACAAGGAGGTAACATTTTAAATGGAAACATTTTAAATAAAGCACTATTTGACACAGAAGTCTTTGAATAATGTATGTTTGCAGGTGGTAAAAGCCGCAGAAGAGACCGCAGCGATTTTGGCTCAGTCCATTAGTCCAGACCAATGTATCAAGGTCTTATGTCCCATCATTCAGTCTGCAGACTACCCCATCAATTTAGCTGCCATCAAGATGCAGACTAAGGTAGTCGAAAGGATTCCTAGAGAAGGCCTGATGTCGATGCTGCCGGAGATGGTGCCAGGACTCATACAGGTGACATTTACTAAGTATGTCTGTAAATGTGTAATTCACTGTCTAACTGGTCACATCTGATTAATTAGGGTTATGACAACTCCGAGAGCAGCGTAAGGAAAGCCTGTGTATTCTGCTTGGTGGCAATTTATGCAGTGATCGGTGAGGACCTCAAACCTCACCTCAGTCAACTCTCCAGCAGCAAGGTATGAACTGATGGACTGCAGCCGTCAGTCATGAGCAATTTGGCCTGGTAGATTGTAGATGTGACCCTTTGATAATTTCTCTGTCCTCTGTCTTCAGCTGAAGTTGTTGAATCTCTACATCAAGCGTGCCCAGTCTGGCTCCAGCGGCAGTGAACCCACGTCAGAAGGCCTATAGGTGACACAGCACCCTCTGCAGGGCAGCCACAGAACCGCTACTCTGTCTACCAAACATGAACATAACTCAGACTGGACAAACTGCTTCATCCACCCTGCTCTGTAGGTACATGCAGTCCAAACACATTTCCTATCATGCAGAATTGGAGCTGTAGCGCCCATGAGGAACACATCTGAGGATCTCTCCGGATTTCAAAGACTGAAAGTTTTTGCGTAAAAGAAGCCTTTGTCTTTCCTTTCCTTCAAGAAATGTGCGTCCTCTGCCTCTCTGATTTGAGCATCTTCTACAACCCGTTGCATTGTCAACAGGAAGTGATGCATGGTTATCTTTCATTTGAAGAGGAGTGGGTTGAAACAACTCAAAGTATATTTGTTTTGTTGAACAATGCATACGTGGGGCCAGGTAGACCAGACTGTAAATTTACATTGCGTCATAGTTGGGTTAATTTTACACTCTGTAGTTCCACTGCAGCAGTTTTTGAATCTTGTCTCTTTGGCACACACTCAAACCTTTTTTTTTTTTTGTCCAAAAGGTGCTGATGAGCCTTAACGGTACGACCAATTCTTCATAGCACTAACACCGTGTGACATTGGTTCAGGCCTGCTCATAGCATTTAAAATACATGAGCAGAGGCAGATGTTATGTGCTTGGCTATGCATGAGGCAAAATCGTTTGGATACTATTTAAAAATATGGCAGGTTTAAATTATTGTGAACAGTGTCTGCCCTTTTCAGAATAATATGTGGTCCCTGTTACTCCCAGCTCATCAACTCTATAAATTCTTTGGCAAGGTTTGAAAAGGGGGGGAAAAAAATGAAGTTTGTCATGACATGGCTTATATCACAAAACAAATATGTATCTATATATGATGTTGAAGAGGAATATCCAATAACTGTCATTCATTTAGTCTCTTGGGGGGTGTATGCACACCTATTCCCATTGATTTTATTCATTCTGATGCGTGTGCTGTAGTCTCCACGCTTTCTTTGTAGAAATGTATCATTTACAGCTTTGAAACTCAACGTCATTGTCACCCTTTCTCTCCTTTCCTTGTAACATTCTAGTTTTTACTGTTGTTTCTTCTGTGCATTTACAAAGCAGTGCTTACAATAAACTAAAGAACTTGTACAGATAACAATGTGTTATGGATCATTCTCTTTGATAAGTATCAAAGGGGTTTAGAAATCAGAGACACTGTATTTGCTCCTTAGCTGGAGCCCCAGGAGGGAAAGTTGAGGGGTTGTAGGCCACATTTTTGCTCAAAGCTATAGATGGAGTACTTGCTTAATATAGTCTTGCTCTGTGTAGAGCACTGTCACAAGTGCTCATGCAACATGCAAATTGTAGTAAAGACCTGTTGATAATCCAAAAATGGACTGTGGGGTAAAAGATAACATTTTCACCTTATGCAACAGTTATTTCAGATCCAGGTGCTAAATTTCATGTATGCATCTGTTGACTGGGTTTTAAATTTAGCTGCAGCTGAAGAGAGTCCCAGATACACTTTGTACAAGAGACTGTGGACCCACTGCACTCGTGTCCCTCTAGGTACTGGCGTCCTAAATGCAATCAAAATACGCAGCATTTGCCTGCAATTGGATGCTTCGGTTTTCTTCAAGATGAGACAACTTATTTGTGCTATAATCTGCCTTTGGATGTTTTGTAATGTCATATGGGGCATTGGGGGGTAATGAAGTCATGAGGCGGGTCCAGTGGGCCAAAATAGCGCGTGTGCGCAAAGGGCTTGGAAAACACGCAGTGAAGGGGCGCAGTTCAGGGTTCGAGAACTTCAGGATAATCATTGATCAGAGTGCAGTGGACACGTCTTGCACAATATACTGTAGTTGCTGAAGTTAAAATGGCAATAATGGTGTTTTTAGTGGGTTTGGAGCTTCTTGGTACCGGTTTAGGTCGACTCCACTGGACTGCGGCGTGAGGCACATCTGTTGTGGGACATAATGTTGTTCTGGCAGCCTTACACGGAAAACTTCCGTCCTTCAGCAGAAAAATATGGAGACAGCAGCTACACCGGGTATGTACCCCGCACACTTATCGGTTTTTTAAAGTTAAGTTTCCTTAGACTCAATATCTTAAACGACAGTAACACATTAGTATTATTGGCGCAGCACCTGCGTATCTTTGTTCAGAGCCAGTTGACGCTTGTCATAATAGAGCCCATCGCAATGCACTAGTTGTGAAGCACAAGTGCTGATGTTATTCTTTTAGTTTGTTGATAGATTGTGTATTTTCTGGGAGGTGGACTTGAACACAATGACGGAAGCTCGGAGGCCGTTGATTGGCTGAAAGGGTCGAGCTTGGCACAAGGGGCGCGCTGTGATTGGCTGCGCTCCTGGCATCCTTCCTGAGGCTGGTGGTGGCAGCCGCAGGCTTCAGACCGTCCGTCTGAATTACAGGAGGCCATGTTGATGGCTGGTTTTGTGCTCTTTGGGTGGATGAAGGATATCGTCTTTGTGGGCTAAAGGCTTTGTGGCGGTCGCAGCGTCGCGATGAGAAGAGGAGAGCAGCTGGGGATGGTTCACGGAGCGACAGAAGGAAGCTGCTCCTAAGCGGACATCACGGACTCAAAGCAAGTGAAGTTGATGCTAGTTAGCCACATAGCTACAGCGATAGCAGCAGCCGTGGCCACTGCGTGGATTCACTGTAGATGACAGCTACACACCGAACTACATAATGTAACGTTATTCCTGTTGTGTTTTGTTCGGCTAATATCCCTCGTCACCGCTGTGTGTGTGAGAATTGCGGCGGCTGTTGCTCAGACTGCAACCTGCATGTTGTCTTTGTATGCTAGCTAGCAGTTAGATAACATTAGCCTCAGCTCATCTTCAGTCACGACTAACAATTGTTGCTGAGTGAATTCTTACTTATGGTTATTTCCAGACTTTCTACAAGTTGGGGCACAGAGCCTTGAGTGTCCGAAGTCCAAAAGTTCCCCTTATTGGAGAAATGGCGTTAAGCAAAGTGCACAGTTTCGCCTGTCCAGTCTGTGCAGGAGCAGCTAAAGGGTTAGCGGAGTAGCTTTCCTCCCTCAGCGTTTCCCTGAAAGCTGCAGAGCCACTTCCTTCTTTGGCGACATCTCATACCTGAGGCAAGCTGGCGGCCTTACAGGTAGAAGCCGAGGACAAGGACCTGGGGCCCATGACCTGGGTCCTGAAGATGGAGGACGCAACCATCGAGTCGGGGCTCGTGCACGACTTTGATGCCAGTCTGTCCGGGATCGGACAGGAGTTGGGAGCTGGAGCCTACAGCATGAGGTTAGACGACAGAGGCTTCCTTTATCCATCCAGAGAAAAGCACACACATGCCCGGCATTATTGTTACAGCATCATTTGAATGTCTATGTGGGCCAGTCTTTGCGTTTTTCTGTGTGTCCTGGGCAGGGACATAGGTCTTCGAAAAACATGTTGATGAAAAATGTGGTTTCAGATCATATCTTATAAAGCCTACAGCATTCCCAGATAACAAAGAGGAGTGAAGAGAAAAGTCATCTGGTGACCTTTGGGTCTGGTGTCAGGAAACAAAGACTGCACACGTTTCCATGGTTTTACATGCAACACAATAATGTATGTTGCCTGTTAAATAAGAAACCAACAAAGTAATGATGTATATGCAAGGATGCCTATGAAAACACAGAGACGTGATCAGTATTGTCTTGGTTGCCAATTAAATATTGCTTCTAAACTTCAGTCCATAAGGTGAAACTTTAAAGGTGTTTACAATCTTATAATATGTAGAAAGCAAGAAATGCCTATTTCCTTTAGTTTCAGTCCATAACCTGTTGCCTGCGTGGCTATTTTTCTACACCAGTACTTTAGTTGTGTGAATACTATGGCAGTAGTATTTAACCTTGAGGCTTAAACAAAATTAAATTGGGCAATAATGTATTATTTTTGCTGAAATTTGGTGATTAGGACATGTTTGTACCTCGTATTATACTCGCCATTAACAGGTGTATCTGTCTGAGACGTAAGAAGCATTTAATTTAAAGGGAGTAAGCAGGGTTACTAATGCCTGAGTGATGTGTGTGAATTTGTGAAAGTGGCGTGTGTGGCTTCAGGGTCACCAGAGTCAGTGCCACACTATCTGGGACGGGTACATGGTTAGATTCAGCAGCCGGTAGGAACAGAATGTCTCAGTTTGTCTGCGACAGCCTCCTTAGGTTTCAGGAAACAGATGATTTCCCCGTTCAGCAAGATGCAGGCAACCATACCTAGGCTTGCATGGTGTGGGTACCTTTGACAGGAAGTGATGAACAAAGTCATTTATGGATATGTTCTACAAGTAAGAGATGATTGTCGTGAAACCTTCATGGAGTTGTGGAAGTTTGAATGTGATTTGAGTAGAGGCAGAAAGTTGGGGATTTAAAAAAAAAAGATCTACATTTAATTTAGGTGCTTCTTGGTTTAGATGTCATCCAGACAGGATCACACGCCTCTTCTAATGTGTACCCAGCGACACTCCCCCTGCACTTGTCAGGGTGAGCTCAGGACGGCCGGTTTGTCTAGTGTGACTGCCAAATGAGAGATAATATGTGATCATTTATCCTGCACTGGCCTCATGCATGTATAATACGGCACCTCATTAGTCAATGGAGAGATTAACTTGTACTAAAATAGACCCCCTTCAACAATGTTATGTTAAATATGACGTAGTCACATCTCAGATGTACATAATTGAATCACAACCAACCTTTAGGAAATCACCGCCAAGACCAGACCTTCCAGTCATGATGGAACAAAACATGCTGCTGTTTTATTAAGCATTTATGGAGGTGATACTCACATTTTTTCCCTCAACTGTCTCGCTCTGTCTCTCTCTCTCTCTCCTCTGTTTTGACTGCTCATCAGTGATGTTCTGGCGCTGCCCATCTTTAAGCAGGAAGACTCCAGCCTTCCTCCTGAAAGTGAGACCAAAAATCCCCCATTCCAATACGTGCTGTGCGCCGCCACCTCTCCAGCTGTCAAGCTGCATGACGAGACACTCACATACTTGAACCAAGGTGAGTGCTTCTCTACAATAGATCTATAAATAAAAGGTGCATGTATTACACATGTTTATTGTTGGGTAGCTCAATTGTGGAAATAAAAATCACAAAGATGCTTTACCCCACAGGTCAGTCTTATGAGGTGCGCATGTTGGACAACAGAAACCCTGGGGAGTTGCCTGAACTGAACAACAAACTGGTGAAGGTCAATATCTGCGTAGTGTTGTGCTTCAGACTAGTGAATAGTGTGCTAAAGGCTTTTGTTTGTAGAGCACTGTACGAGTGGTGTTTCATGACCGGCGGCTGCAGTACACAGAGCACCAGCAGCTTGAAGGCTGGAAGTGGAATCGTCCTGGCGACCGTCTCCTTGACATAGGTAAAGGTCCCTGTTGAAAGGTTATTTACTCAAAATGTAATTGATGAAAACCTCACATTTTTATGTTTGTGTGGTGTAGATATCCCCATGTCAGTGGGCATCGTGGAGCCAAAGACTCACCCCTCCCAGCTCAATGCGGCGGAGTTCCTCTGGGACCTGAACAAAAGGACCTCTGTTTTTGTGCAGGTAGAGGCCCATTTTATCTACAGCTTTTGTTCATCGGTCTTACATTGGCTCGTACTGTAACTGCTCCTCTGACTCTGTTGCAGGTACACTGTATCAGCACAGAGTTCACTCCCAGGAAGCATGGCGGCGAGAAGGGAGTCCCCTTTAGGATTCAGATCGACACGTTCAACCAGGGAGAGAGTGGAGAGTACACAGAGCACCTCCACTCAGCCTCCTGCCAAATCAAAGTCTTCAAGGTCTTCACTGATACTAATATTATTAATACAAATTATGTTTCCATTCTTCATCAACTAATAATTTTCTTGGGGTGGTGGAGTTTAGCCAAAGGGTGCAGACCGTAAACAAAAGACAGACAGGGAAAAAATGGAGAAACGGACTACTCAAGAGAAGGAGAAATACCAGCCTTCGTATGATACCACTATCCTTTCTGAGGTCAGTTTGCAGACCACCTGTATCTAAAACTAGGAACACGTGTTGTAATTAAATTTGTGATTTTGTCTACATTTTGCCCATGTAATTTAGTTGCAATCTTTATTCAGTGTTGCTAGAAAGTTGTTCAGGCTGTCAGATTAATTTGTTCATGTGATTGGTTAACTTATTTGTTATATCTGTGTAACAGACGAGGCTTGAGCCCATCATAGAGGATGCAGGTGACCATGAGCTGAAAAAGTCCAGTAAACGGACACTTCCCGCTGACTGTGGCGACTCCCTGGCCAAGAGAGGCAGTGTAAGCTCCTATACCTTTTCCTACAATGATTTAAGGTCAAGCTATGCGGGCTGGCAGCCTCTCATGCTGCTGTGGGGCCACAGAGACCGGGTTTACAGAGTGAGAGGCCGCAATCACCGATCACACAAATGCACACACAAAGGAGGAGAGATTTGATTTTATTATAGATTACATCAGGATTACATCAATTTAAGGCCTAGCGGCCAAATCAGGTCTTCCAAGGGATATGATCTGGCCCTCAACCCATCATCCAAAAATATAGAAAATATTTTATCTCTTGTTTTTGGTCGGTTTGGACCGGGTTTAGTCCTGGTGTAGTCCTGGTTCGGTTCTGCAGATGTTATTAAAGCCTTTCACGTTACATTTTTTTCATATTTCAAAAGTATTGGGCACGTTTCCTCCCCAAAGGACAAAACCATCTGGAAAATCTGGCCCTCCGTAAAATAAAGTTAAATAGCCCTTCGTTATTATTATTATTATTAGTATTCGATCAAATAGATTATAGTTTTATATTAAAGCTTATTATATTATGATAAAAGTGTAATAAGACTCAATAATAGCACCGCACACCTTTTTGACTTTTTATAAATGGAAAATAGATAAACCAGGACTGTCCCATTTCCAAGTGCTGTGTTTTCAACCCAAATCTTTTAGCTGTTATTTTGAAGGGGTAGGGATAGTTTGCCAAACAGATAAAATAATTAAATAATAAAAGCTATAACCTAGTATACAACACATCACAACATAAAAACACAAAGGTCAACCCCTCTGTACTTGGCTTGAATCCACTAAGGTCAAATCCCAATTCTTGTGTGTACACCTTCACTTACACCTTCAAAATGAGGGCCAAGGGGTAGGGCTGAAAATACAGCACTTGGAAATGGGTCAGCCCTTGTTTTGTTCTTTGCTTATTTCTTCATTTACAACAAGCCAAGAGATCTGTGGTGTTTTTATAGAATATACTGATCTACTTTTAGGCTTTCATGATCATTTATTATATTATATTATATATTACTATACATATTTTATTATAGTATGCATAATATTAAATCACATGATATTATAATATAGCCTAGTAATACAGTATTATCATTTTAGAATGATAGAATAGAATTATGTTTAGCCCAATTGTTTTAGCAGCCCAAACATTTAGCCAAAGAGATGGGTCTGTTATAACACTTTAATGATTAATGTTAGTAAATGATGTTTGTGAACTTAAACCGATGATCAGAAGTGGATAGTACTCAGTTACAACAACTTTTTCAAAAAATTGTACTTCTTGGAGTAACATTCAGACACAATACTTTTACTCCTACTTGAGTTATATTTTTTATTGAAGTAAAAGTATTGATTCTGTGAGTAAATCTACTAGTGATATAAGCTTTATGTTGACAACATGAAATAATTTAAACATTTGTGTTTCTTGCACTGCTTCTTCAGATGTGATTTAGTTTTTCTCATTTGGTGTCTATTTGAAAATACCAGATTTGCGCTTTACGTTTTGTTTTGACACTCCAATTACATTAACTTCAAATTATAAATTGGGTTACTCTTATTTGAGTAATAGTTTCCCCAAATACTTTTTTCATCTTGAGTAATTTCTTGGACCACTACTTTGAACTTTAACTTGAGTAATATTATTTTGAAGTGAATTTACTCTTAATTGAATGAAATATTTGGATAGTCTATCCACCTCTGCCGATGATGTAGTTACAGGCCTTTTTTGTTTTTTTGTTAAAAGCACAGAATAACAAGACAAAAAACTACCGTAGCTTTTTCATGCGTGCATGCATCTTTGCAGCAGACCCACATTGCGGGGAGAGCGAGCCTGTCACACGACAGCGGTGATATACGGCAAATGTGAAATAAAATACTACTCATAAAAATCTATGACTCCATTGGCAAGTTTGGAAGTCCACAGTGGCAGAACAGGTGACTGGGGCATGTGCGGTGCTTAATGCAGTTGGCAAACATGCAAAACATACAACTGTTCCGCTTTCAGCAGATATCAGTGGTGTACCGGGAATAAAAACACAAATTAACAATTGTATAACTTTATTTTATAATTTCTTGTTTGTTCAAACTCCTACCCCACATCAAACAGAAGTGGGATACCCCTTTGTCCCTTGTGAATGAATAAAATGAAGGGGTAGGGCTAAGGCACAGGGCTAAGGGGTATAAAAGGAATTGGCCCCAAGATAAAAAATGTATGTATATATATATATATATAAGTAGTTTCCTCCTTCCAGTATACAGCTGCATTCTACGGAATTGTTGGCAGACATATTTTGAAGATGAATATTGTAAAGTTGTGAACTCGATCACAAGTATACATTTTCATAAGCCCCTCGTTCTCCATCTTAGTTTTTGGCATTATTAAGTGTAACTTGAATAACTGTATGTACTTCTCTTTTCAGTGTTCTCCATGGCCAGACAACGCCTATGTTAGCCCCAATCAGGCAGCTACTCCCTCCTTTGCCTCCACGCCTCTGTCCACTTACACAACATCCTCCGTACCTGACAGGTAACTCGTTTGTATTCACTCTCACCTCATTAGTGAATACTATTTATATTATTATATTTATTAATACTTGTTTCCCCTCCAGTGACTCGTCCTCGCCTAATCACCAGGCAGATCCAGGCAGCTATGGCAATTTAGAGGTTTGTGTTAAAATGTGTGCAATGACTCAGTACATTGTACTACATCCATAAATGATGAGTATCCCATCAGTTAAAATGTGTCCTAAGTTTTTTTGTTTTGTTTTGGGTCACTGACAGTGTGCTTTCCTGCAGCAGTTAAGCCCCACTGCCTCTATACAGGACGCCCAGAAATGGCTGCTGAAAAACCGTTTTAACTCTTATACCCGACTCTTTTCTCACTTCTCAGGTACATTTTATCACATGCGTGTGATAATGTTAAAATTAAATGTTTCACCAAAAGCTGTACCGAATGTTTCTTTCTGTAGGTTCTGATTTGTTGAAGCTAACTCGCGATGACCTTGTCCAGATTTGTGGTCCAGCAGATGGCATCAGACTCTTTAATGCACTAAAATCAAGGTGTGTCTGTGTAATATATTTTGTTTGTTAAAAAGGTCTAATATTCACTAAAGGCATGTGATATTGCAGGTCTGTGCGACCTAGGTTGACAGTGTATGTCTGTCAGGAAGCGCCTCGGGAGAGCCCCCTGCTGGAAAGACACAGTAGTAGTGAAAATGGAGAACACAGCGTCCCCTCTAGTTTACACGGTAATAATGATTCTACATGTAAATACATGTATTATGTATTTAAAGGCCACAAACGTCATTATTTAATCACTCTGATCTTGCAGTGTATCACGCTTTATACCTAGAGGAGCTTACAGCAGCCGAACTTATCCGCAAGATGGCAGCCGTGTGCAGCCTTCCACTGGAAAAAATTCACCATGTGTACCGACAAGGACCCACAGGCATACACATCTTGCTCAGTGACCAGGTAACAGCTACTCTCATAAAATCTTTTGTTGAATTGTTGTGTAATTGGAAAAGCATTGTTTATTATAAAGACAATTTTACTCCTCCCTGCTAAATTATTTATCAATCTTCATCTTTCGGTCTGTTTCAGATGGTGTACAACTTGACAGATGAGAGCTGTTTTTTGATCAGCTCTGTCAAAGGTATGTTTTTTTTTAAGTCTGTGTGTGTGTATATATAGGGTTTGTGTTTTGCGTTTAGTAATGGACTCTCTTGCTGTCTGTTTCAGATGAAACTGGTGAAGGACTCCATCTCATCCTGAAATAGTGCTTGGGACAAATGGCATCTCCAATACTCCATCCTTTGTCTTGGAGGAGAAGAACCTCTTTGTCCCCTTCTGCGCGCCTCTACTCTCCCTTCACCCCCCTTCCCTCCTCCCTTTTTAACTGGGTGCTTGACTGAAAGCAGGGACTGACCTAAAGCCATGTAAAATGTTAGAATCTGACATGGGAGCGTCCATTGTTTCATATTGAAAACACTATTAACGAAGGATTTAGTTAAAGAGGAGAGGCTGAGGGGAAAAGATACTGTTCGTGTATTTTATTTTGTGTTTTGGCTTTTTTATACTGTCTTATGTTTAAAAAAAAAAAAAAAAGGGAGATAAGAGGCTCCAGGAGGAGGAAAAGGTTGTTAAATGTAGAAAGAAAGCAGAGTTTCCTTGTTGCTCGTTGCCCTTCCTGCACAACGCACACAACCAGCACTAGGCCAGTATTTGATATTTGTACAGCAAAACGGCATGCAAACTGAGCATACTGTACGCTTTAACTCTGCCTGTTAAAACATTCGCAAGGGGTTGTCTTAAAAAAATCAAACTTGTACTGATCAAAATTTTGGTTACCCCTGACAAATTGGCCCTTCACCGAATTTGTTGAAGTTGTGTCATTTGCGTACTATACCCTCATTTATTTTTCAAATGAACTAATTTCATGTAGATTTCACATAGCAGAGGACTCTGAATTTTATTACCCAGCCTTACCCCACCTTGTGCTACTTTGACAATTTACTTTAATTCTCATAATGGTATGTCTTTTTCAGCTTAAGCTTTTAATATTTTAGTTGAGTATTTATGTGTATGTAGCTGTCGCTTTCATTTCATTTCTGGTGCCATTCTGGCTTTTCAGTCATGTCAGTTTGTTTTTTTTTCTTTCACACAATCAAAAACCCCATGTACACAAAGCTTGTCCATGACTCCTCTGCCTCCTTTGCTGACTACCTTCAGGGGTACAAAGGCCACAAATGTACAAAAGAAATTTAACTCTGTAGAAGAACCTACTCTTATGTGGACCAAATGGGTTTGGATTACAAGGTATTCGGCCAAGAAAGGCATTGTCCCATCCGAATGTCTTGCATAATCATCATATGGCATGACAAACAGATCATTTGGAGATGCTTAATATACATTTCAATAAACTACTGGAACTACTTTGAAAAATACATTTTTTTCTACTGCCTGGTTTATTCATCATGTGAAACTGGTCTCTTGGCTCCAGTTTTATAAGTTAATGGAGTGTCAACATGTTTGGTTTTTTTGTTTTGTTATAACATTCATAAATTGGCCTCAGATGGGTCGTGGAGGTTTTGAGTTTTATTTAGCCAACCCCCTTTTTTCCTTTTTTGGTACAGTGTCTGACAAAGTTGAGTTGCACATGGTGTGTTTGTGCGTGAACTGCACGTCTCTTAATTGTCCGAATGTTTGCTTGCATGTGTATCATTATTTTTGTTTGTTTTTTTGCAAAGAAGGCTTGTCTGTAGTTGTCATATTTCCTGGTGTATGATAACATGTTAGCTTGTTTAGAAAAGAGCATGTGAAAATGTTAAGCAAGAAAGGGGGTCAATTGTATCTGGGGTCAATTGTGAATCCTCTGTATGTTCCAAATATTAGAGACCAAGCCTGCACTGAAAACACAGAACTAGCTCGATGTGTAGTCTGTAGTTTTTAACCACCACGCACCTTTGTACCTGCCTCTGGCTCCTAAAACAATACGAATGTGGAGTTTTGGTCTCATTTCACAAGAGCCAGCATTGTAGCTCTGTGGTGTTTACAAGGACAATGTTCACAAAGTCAATAGACAGTAAAGTCAGAAGAGAAGATCTATGACAAACCTCTTGAGCAGCAGGTGTAGTCCCTGACAGCCTGATCATAGTGTGTCTGTGTGAGTGAGCAGGAGAGTTGACCACTGTTCATGTACAGCCTAATGTCAAAGCTTCTCTTGTGCACAGTGTCGTATGCTGGACATGTATACAACCACAATGTGCTGGGAATAAATGACTACATAACTTTCCTCTGCTTTTCTTATCTTTTAATACGAGTTATTAATTACCTTTTTATTTTTTATTTTCAAAAATCTTGTTTGTATGGTGAAATGTATTCATCTTATTCTCTTTACATCTGTACACCTCACTCTTATGTAATAGATAACCTTATGTCAAAGCGACCATTTTCATCATTGCACTGTATCCACTTACCCCACCTCTTCAATTGCCGAGATATATTTATTACTATTATTTCTAATCTATTTGCACATACATATATCTGTATATTTCTACCTTATTTGACACAAATATTGTGCCACTAATAATTTGGATTTTATCTTTTTAAAATTCCCCTTGTGGATCAATGAAGTTTGACTAAGTCTAAACAGAAACTTATATAACCTTGATTATACATAGCAGATGTCAAACAAAAAAAACTTCATTTAGTATAAACGTGGAAGACATCCAATTAATATTTGTTCTGGTTATGTAAAAGAACTCTTTCATATGATTTAATCCCTGTACGTGCAAACGCCACGCCGTTCCCATGACGTCATTTGACGGCTGGGGACAGAAACCAGGAAGTGGAGACGCTGTTGTTGCTGCCGTGGTCTCTCTAATCGACACGCTTATTCTGTTTTGGGCTTCTGTGGGACGAGATGGCTACGTTTATTTCTGTCCCGTTGAAGAAATCGTCCGAGGTGGATCTAGTAAAACCGCTGTCGAAATTTGTTACATCTACATATCAAGGATCCGAGGAACAGGCGGAGTATCTGCGCTCAGTGGACGAGCTCAACAAGCTCCGCAAAAGCGCTTTGGGAAGGCCGCTGGACAAACACGACAGCTCACTGGAGATTCTGCTTAGGTAATTGAATTGTATTTCCCGTCTTATTGTTTTAAGATTACTGTTGAAAACACTGGCCGTCACCTTGTTACCTGTCGCGCTCAGTTTGGTCTCTGCCGCACCCAGATGTGTTAGCTTCCCGGCTAATGGCTAACACTGGCTAAATGCTACCATGAGATTCTGACTGACTCATTTGTTATTCATGCTCAGGTGTCCGGTGATGAGAACTTAACTTTGTGTCTTGTTGATTCAGCAACAATAATTTGTATTATTTTAGGAATTCTAATAGGTTAGGCTTGTGCACACATTTGTCACAAAAATTAGCAGTAAAAGTCAGATGTTTGGGTTTTAGGTATTAGGTAGAATCGTGGCCTATTATTGAAGAAAGACAAAATATCAGAACCACCTTTAACTGTAAATTACCTCATGATCACGTGTCATGTAATGAGAGAGACTACTGCCACAATAACATGACTTCATTGCATGTAAAATTTTGCAAATGTATGAGTTTTAAGTTTTTTAGTATTCAGTCTTTGCTTTCTGTGATACAGCTGCTTTTGTTCTCAATGACTCATTGGCTATTTTTTTTCACTGGGTATGCCCAGGTATGTATGCAGTCTGTGACACCACAGCTCCACCTTCAACTAAGAGCTTCAGTGCATTTGATTAGTAAATAGACATTGTGTCACTTCACTGCTTCTTCTTGTTTTGCGCATTTGCTCCAGTACTAGATATACAGGTGGAATGGGAATTTTAAAATGTAATTCAGTGAAACGTGATATTTTGACAGCGCTTGTAGTTTCATGTCTGAATAACCTTCTTTGAGCCTCCAAGTGTTGTTACTCAGCCTTTTTAGCTCTTGTCCATTGACCATGTGCCAGCCCTAGCGACCAGCTTTTCTCCCCCAATCAGATTCAGCCCTCCAGTGTTGCCATGGCAGTCTTTGTTTTCGCTGGCCAAGTTCCCGTTCTTACCACACAGCCCATATATCTCAGCTTTCACCGATGTGTGTTAAATACAAAGCTTCGGTGTCAATGTTATGCTGGGGTATAAGTGCACATAAATTACTATATTTACAAACATATGTGTAGGGAAACCTTCAAGGTTCAAACAGGTTTGGGGGATTCCCAAACAGCCCAGGTGACTCGTGTCATACCAGTGACATCATATATTAAGCTGTACAATGGTCAATGTGCGTGTGCACTGCAGTCCGCTCGTTTGGTCTCAGTTTTTCCCTGAGTCATTGTCACATGTCTTTTAACCAAAACAGATTCCCAAATTCACATTTGCACGTCATTTAAAATATTGTTTCTGTCCTTGCATATATGTTTTTAATTGTAAATCTTCTCCCAAAGTTTAAAACAAGTTAATAATGAGTTTTCTTTCTTTATAGATACTATGACCAACTGTGTGCTGTTGAGCCCAAGTTCCCTTTCTCTGAAAACCAGGTAATTACATTATCCCTCTGTACCACGCATGATTGTAGATTTGAACAGAACGACTCCAACACAAAGCCCTTCACTGTCTCCATAGCTTTGCTTAACCTTCACATGGAAGGATGCCTTTGATAAAGGATCTCTGTTCGGTGGCTCTGTCAAGCTTGGTAAGCAAAGCAGTTACAACATCTCAGTATACAATAGACGTGATCATTGTCCATGGAAGCTGTATTTACAAAAGTATGTTATTTACAATATTATTGTTTTTGTGTTTACTTGTTACTGTTGCTGCTTAAATAGCCAACAATAGTCAACAACAAAATGACTGGCTTAAGTGAATTTTAATTTCATTATAAAAAAAAGTGATCACATTGTAAATTTCACAGAAAGTGTTGATGTGATTTTGTGTTTTGTAATGGCCATTCATCATTTAGTTTGTTTTATTATCTAAGTATGTAGATTCAGCCAAACTGAAAGTTATGAAGGACATTTCTGACTGTTTATCTAAAATGTGAAAATAAATATGTATTATTTAAGACTCCACAACCTTGTATAATAAACTTTACATTATGACTTGTTGATTTCCTGATCTAACAGTGGAGGGAGTTTAGGCCACTTCTTGTGTCCATGTTTTTACAGTAACATCACCTTTTTGTATGGTTATTTTCTAGCTCTGGCCAGTTTGGGCTATGAAAAAACATGCGTGCTGTTCAACGCTGCTGCTCTCGCCAGTCAGATCGCCGCCGAGCAAAACCTGGACAGTGATGAGGGGCTGAAGGCTGCTGCAAAATATTACCAGGTAAGAATCATAGAGGTAGTGAACGTTGACACTAGGCCTAAATTTGCATCAATTTGCTTGCCACCACCAACACAGGGAAGCTTTTGTGTGGACTTAGTAAACAAGAACCTAACTTCAAACACCGGCCTGACAGGTTTTAGCACAATAGCGATGACCATGGCATGTTTAATTGTTTTTGTTTCGTCTGGTTCGTTTTGTAGCTGGCCAGTGGAGCTTTTGGCCACATTAAGGACACAGTGTTGTCTGCTCTGAACCGAGAACCCACTATGGACATTTCCCCTGAGACTGTTGGCACTCTGAGTCTTATTATGTTGGCCCAGGCACAAGAGGTCTTCTTTCTCAAAGCTACTTCAGGTACTCAAGTGTACACCACTCATCCTGCACTCTAAAGTTTACAACTAAAAACTGAACTCAAATTAACTAGTCCACACATCTAAGCAGGGCAAAATAGTTTAGCATCTTTAATTGGACACCCATGACTATAGGAGCCTCTAGAGTAATTAGTAACGATGACAAAAGCAGCTTTGATGCATGTTTGCTACACATGGTGCCCCAAATATGTCTCTGAAAGTGCTTACTGGAAGCACAAAAGTTTGAAGGTTACCTGTTAAGGGATATACCATTTTAGAATTATACTTGTGTTCTCTGTTGAGGATCTAAATAGATAATAGTTTCAAAACATTCTTATACTCTTATGTATTGGGCTGCCTTATTGTTGTTTTCTTCTTTACTAACTCTTATATTGAATATGTAGATAAAATGAGGGATGGTGTCATTGCAAAACTGGCCAACCAAGCAGCAGATTTCTATGGAGATGCTTTCAAGCAGTGCCAGTATAAAGACAACCTCCCTAAGGTATGTGACAGAAACACAATGCACTTAACTTCACATACTTTAAGTTCATACACAAAGTAACTCAACAGTTTGGGATCAGGTTGTTGTGTGTTGTATATCATTATGTATGTGGACTCTGGGCTTTAGCCTGTGGGACTGTAACATCTCTCTGTACTCATTGGGTCACTTCCATCTAGTTTTCACTAAATGCAAACATACTCTGATAAGGCATAACATTGAGACCTATTTCAGAAGTGATGTGTCAGGCAGCTAGCCACAGATAATGTGCTATAAAAAAAATGGGTGGATTATGAGAACTTCACAAAACTCCATCTCTTTTGCTAAAGGCTTAAAGACAATTACAGTCGTATGGTGCTCTGAAGTAATCCTTCGTTCATGAGATCCACCAAAAACGGAAGGCAATTATATTGTAGGGCTGGGAACTTAATCAAATTTGAATTCAGTTCTGTTTAATTGTCAATGATATGCTTGGGTTTTTTCAGTAAGTCAGTAAAATCATGTGGCTTGGAACAGAGTTCAGGTTTTGGAGCAAGAAATGTGACTATTTTTGTGTAAATGATTAAAAGTCCCTCTTGTTTATGTTCATGAAATCAATACTGAAAGCCATTTTTATTTTGTTCCTGAAAAGACAAGTGGAAATCCAATTAAAACTTGAGATTGATCAACCCTATGAACTATTTAATATATTTATATTTATCTGTCATATCGCCCAGCCCTACTATATTGTTTAAATTGCAATAGGGTTTCTAAAAATGTAATTCAAATTAAAACGAACAATTCTACATCAGAATTGCTGTCAGTACACTACTTCATACAAATAAATCTAGCCAGTGACATGTATAGTTGGTCCACTTAGATTTGGCATCTCTGGCTTATAATTAACACCCTGTACTGTTGCTCTTATGGCACATTACATTAGGCCAATGTTAAATTCGCTAGAAGCATAAATCTCATGGCCTGTTCTGTTTTCTCTCTTGTCTTCCTATCCTTCTGCATCCCCCTTTGCTGATGGCTCTGGTTGCATGCTTGTTTTGTTTGCCCACCTTTGCTCCTGCTTGGCTTTTGTATTGTTCTTCATGATGAACTTGGCTGGTGTGCGTCTGCCATTTTGTGGTTTGCCCGGCCATTCTTTGTGTGCTTGGATATATTTGTTTGCACGTCTGTGTGTTGCTTTGTGGTTGCCTCTCCCTGGTCAGTATTTTTATTTTCAGGAAGTGCTCCCGGTGCTGGCGGCCAAGCACTGTATCATGCAGGCCAATGCCGAGCTTCACCAGAGCATTGTGGCCAAGCAGAAGAAACACTTTGGGGAGGAGATCGCTCGTCTGCAGGTAAACAATGACTTTATTTAACCTTTAAACATTACAATTGGTGATAGCCCACTTTTAACTATTTGATTTATTTTCCTTTTCAGCACTCAGCAGAGCTTGTAAAAACGGTAGCATCTCGTTATGATGAATATGTGAGCGTCAAAGACTTGAGTGAAAAAATCAATCGTGCTCTTGCTGCGGCAAAAAAAGACAATGACTTTATCTACAATGAGCGGGTGCCTGAAGTCAAAGATCTAGAGCACATTGGCAAAGCTGCATTGGCCAAATCCACAGCCATCACACCTCCGATCAGTCAGAAGTTTTCAGGTAACAGATTAATTCATGAAATATTATCTCTTTCTGTCCCAAAATATTGCTGAATATTATAGTTGCACATGGAAGTCTCAAATGTAGTGCTGCAATTGGGAACGGTGCATGTGTGCAGTGAGTTTTTAAAAAGACGAGGTGTTGGGAGAAATGCTTAGTTTCAGTACTTTCAGTCTCTTGTGTTAAACTAGGTGTTTTTTGTGCTTTCCTTATGGATAGATCTGTTTGAGAAGATGGTTCCCATGGCAGTGCAACAGTCCATGAGCATTTACAACCAGAGGAAGGCTGAGACTGTGAACAGACTGGTGGGAACAATGAGGGAGGCCACCAACCTCTGCAATGGGTATGTGATTGCACCTGTCTCAGAGAACGGCCAGATGAACGGTGTATTCCATTTGTTGTAATGCACATGGACAGTTAATATTCAACACAGTAGATCGTGTCATGCATTAAAATGTCAATAAATTAATTTATTTTCAAAGCCAAATGAACAAAAGTCAATTCTTCAAGCATTTTGTATATACAAGCGTATCCTGCAATCTTAATACAAAGTGCCTTTTAGTGACCTTACCATTGAGCCAGTTTTTCTCAAAATAGCTGAATTTGAAATATGCTCCGCATAAACACACAAAATAATGTGTCCAATATTGTGAAGACTGAATTTTTTTTAAATCTGAAAATCTTTATCTTCAGTGTGCTGGCATCACTTAACCTACCTGCTGCCCTGGAGGACCTGTCTGGAGACTCGATCCCACAGTCTATTGTTGAGAAGTCTCATGCCATCATACAGCAAGGAGGACTCCAGAGCATTGAGCAACTCATCAAAGACCTGCCTGAACTGCTCACTCGTAACAGAGAAATACTGGATGAGGTCTGTGTGCACTTGAAATTACAAAATAATACGCTGAAGTTTCATGAACAGCTTGCTTGTATATTGGTCTGCTTACTTGATGTGGCATATGAAGGACTTGGATATCGGTTCTTTCCATCATTTGAAAACCACACAAATACCAAAAACTCTTAATCGTCCCCATTGGCCAAGATCCCAGATTAGGATCATTATTGATATCTAATCCACTGATCTCTGGGCCAAGGACTCTCTGTCGCCATCCTGCGCCAAGGCTTCTTTAGCCATGTTTATGACAAACAAACAGACGGGTCCCAAAACATAAAACAGCCGAAGTTCTGAGTTTGTTGGCAGTGTTGAAAAGTCCCACACAGATTGTCCTAATTAGCTCCAAAAACGAAGTCCCCCTTCTGAAGTACCATTTTTGAAATGTTTTACTTGAGTGTAAACCTAAAATATATTCTCTACTGTGGCCATGTGTGAGCTATTTGTGCTTTGTCATTTAGTCTCTGAAGATGTTGGATGATGAAGAGACTACAGACAACGAGCTGCGAAGCAAATTCAACCAGCGCTGGAATAGAACCCCATCTAGTGACCTCTACAAGCCCCTCCGCGCCGGTAAGATCAGAGCCTGTCTGTTAAAGTACATCTAATTGTACAGAAGTTGACCATGATGCCTGTCTCACTCCTTTTCTCCCCCAGAGGGCGCTAACTACCGCAACGTTTTAGACAAAGCAGTGCAGGCAGACCAGGTGGTTCGAGACCGCTACAATACCCACTGTGAAATGATTGCGCTGCTGTGTAAACCACAAAATGAGTTGAACGCTGCCATTCCCTCTGCAAACCCCACCAAGACCCTGCAAGGAAGTGAGGTCTGTCTCTATCAGCCTTTTTGAAAACTCATTGTTAGTGTTTTGTAAACCTATAAACAGTACTACCTGCTGTACCCAAATGCCTGGTGGACACAGTGTGCTTTATGGCCCTGTCCCCACTTCTCACCCCAGCCCCATTTTTCATTTTCTTTGCTGACTGTGCAGCGTGTTTCACTGGGGAACTTAAATAACTATGCAAGCAGAAAGAGGGAAAGAGTTCTGGCTCAATTGAAACAGAAAAAGAGGTTGTATTGTCTATTCTGGCCGTAAAATATCAGAATGGTGTGGGATTAATGGACAATAATTAACTGAAAATGTTGGAAAAGTTCAAAATGTGCGTGTACATCAATCTCAAAAACAAGTCTTTATTGCTCTGCTCTGGCTTCATCCATTTTGTGTTTTTGCAGGTAGTGAATGTGCTGCAGTCCCTGCTGGCGCAGCTTGATGAGGTGAAGAAGGAGAGGGAGGTTCTGGAAGGGGAGATCAAGGCTGTCACCTTTGACATGTCTGTCACCTTCCTGACAGCGCTGGCTCAAGATGGCGCCATCAACGAGGAGCAGCTCTCTCTGGCTCAGCTCGATCAGCTGTACGGCTCCTACAACCAAAGAGTACAGGCCAGCCTCCGCAAGCAAGAGGAATTGCTGGGACAAGTGCAGGTGCAACCAACACTCCAACCTCTCAAAAGACATGTTCTTCTGTATCCTCTTTTAGTTTACAAAACGTCACAATAATATAAGCAGTAACAAAGCAACATTCATCATTAGTGGAGCAAGTAGCCACTCGATGTTCCAATATCAGAGGGGTTTTATTTGTACATATACTGTATATGAGTCATTTGTCTCAATCGCTCAATTTAATAATTTTATTTCCTTTTTTTTTTCACCCCTACAAATTTTCTCCATGTAGTTGAGCAAAATTAGTGTTTTCTCTTGCGCAGATGTATTGTAAAAGACACTCTTATGGTCAAAATGAGATTGCTGTGTACTGTCTGCATCAAATTATGAAGCGTTTTATCATCCGAGCACCAGGAAGTGCACTGTTAGCATACTAGTTGTTGTTTGCTAAAACTCTACCCATGTCTCTGAAAGTTGTGAAAAGTGTTCATAAACTCATCACAGTCAATAAGTGGGATGCTAAGAATGTGTTAGGAAAGTACGGAATAAGTTTGGATCACTGCAAACTGTCCCACAGGACTCAACCCCCCCATCAACCTCCTGTGACTAGAATGCTGCTTCTCTCTTCACCTAGAATCTCAAGCCATATACCATATAAATACATTTAGATGGTATAAATATAGTACATTTTTTTTTAAAGTACATAACATGTAAATGAATGACTTGCTGTTTGTACTGAATGTTGAATCGGGTGCAACAATCAATGAAGGACTTACCTGGTTACAAAATAATTAAAATTGGCTGCTTAAGTCTTTTTAAAATGCAAGTCATGAACATTTTCTAGGAAAACATTTATGAATGAGGTATGAGTTTTTTTTAATTAACTTGTAAGGATGGCTCATTATGAGTAACGTTCTTTTTTTGTAAGTTGCGTAATTTATTCAATTCATGTCTTTTCTCCCGAAGAAAGTTTTTCATATTTTAACTCTGTGCTTTTCGTACAGACATCGCACCAGGAGTTCAGTAACCTGAAGCAGTCGAACTCTGAGGCCAACCAGAGAGAGGAAGTCCTGAAGAAGCTGGCCTCAGCTCACGACAGCTACATCGAGATCAGCAGTAACCTGCGCGAAGGCACCAAGGTATTCAGTCAGCCCAGGCCCTGCACACTTAAGTCTGCGCCATATGAACTGCACCACACCAGCCTCAGCCTGTCACAAACTTTCTTCTAAAAGTTGTTACCATACTGTCTCATAAGCCCAAGGGTTTATTTTTGTCCTGTTTCTCCTCCGCAGTTTTACAACGACTTGACAGAAATTCTACTCAAGTTCCAGAACAAGTGCAGTGACATTGTTTTCGCTCGCAAAACGGAGCGTGATGAACTACTTAAGTATGTCCTTGTGTCTACTGTTCCATCTTGTTTGACATGTTTAAGCCATTGTTGATTCAGGAGTACACCACATTTTTTTGATTTGTTATTTAATGGTATATGTATTATTCTCTAGGGAATTGCAGCAAAGCATTGCACGTGAGCCCAGTGCTCCATCTTTCAACGTACCTGCATATCAGAGCACTCCCGCTGCCCCCGCCGCTGGCCCCACACCTGCTCCCAGGACTGTGTTTGTAAGCACAAATCCCTGCACAACAGTGACGCACATTCACAGCTGTACGTTTCACTCATCTCTGTTCTTTTGTAGCCTCAACAGCCTCAGCAACCACCGGCAAAGGCCGCACCTCCAGCCAGACCCCCTCCCCCCGCCGTCACTCCCCAGGCAGCCTCAGGACCTCCCGCCAACCCGCCGCCCACTGCCCAACCAAACAACAACCCTCCACCTATGGCTCCTCCCACCCAGGCCCAGGGACCCCCATACCCGACCTATCAAGGTTATCCAGGGTGAGTTGTGCATTTTAAATCACTCTGAATCATCCTGACAATTCAGAAGCAGAATGACTTTCTTTGAATTCTTTGAATTCTTAAACATGTGTTTAGGTATTAGTAACTGCTTACATGGTGCAATCAGAGCGCGCCAGTATTTAAAATTTAAAGTAACCTTTTCCTTATTGTTATTTATGCAGATACTACCAGGTGCCGATGGGTTACAATCCCTACGCTGCTGCTGCCTATGGACAATACTACATGCCCTACCAGGCCCCCCCAGGACAAGGATACCCAGGAGCGCCCCCTTCTGGACAACCGTATCCCGGTTACCCCCAACAGCCCCCTCAGCAGCAGCCCTACTATCCCCAGCAATAACTTCTTTTCCTTTCTGTCTGTTCATCTGCCCATATGTTAACACCAAATAAAACTACCCTCCAGCAATAACAGCTTTTCTCTGCTGGCTTCCTCCTTCTCATCGCACTCACCCGATTATTTTTCTCTCACTAATAGCACCCATTGGAAACCCAAGTGACGGGCGACCTCCGTGCTGCTTTGCACTCCCGAAACCCTTCATTACTTTGCCACTATGATTTCATTTTATCCCCTTTGAATCTAATGCTCCTGTTTTGATTTGATAGCACTTCTCTGTAGTCTAACCTCCTTCCATTGTTTATATGGGTATTTGTACTGCTACTTTTCTAACGATTTTATTAATTTGGACCTTCTTTTGGGCTGGACTGCTGTACCACACTTATTGTGGCGCTCAAACCGGGGCACACAAATCCTGCAATGGAAATGTGTTGAATGGATGGACTTGTCATGCCACATCCTCTTCCCCCACAGATAGTGCTTCTCCACCAACAATATTCCTATTTTTATAATGAACCCGATGCCTCGCTTATGTATAAACCTATATATAGGAATGGCCCGTAGGTTTTGTAATGTAGACTGTTGAGAGTTTGGCTCTTCTCTCTGTTTCTCACCCAGGGAATGTTGGTATATTTCTGTTTTACAATCAGAAGCTGTACAACTGAGGAATTTGCTCTATATAAATATATGTATAAAAAGACTATGTATGTGGTTAACCAGGACACTTTGTGTGATGCACTCATGCTCTGTTTGCGTTATTTTTATTACTCAGCTCTAATGTGATTAAAAGGAAATGACAGTAATTGCAATTTGTTTGTCTTCAATCTTTAGGTTGTGTTTAATTGTGAATATTTGAGAAGTGTCCAGAAGAGGGCAGCCCTGCAGCTCTCTCCTGGACCACCACTCCACCTGCCACTGTCACTCAGCTTTGTAGCCAATTGGATGGGAAGTGAGTCGTCCTACTCGACTAATCGGACCCCTCTTGACCTACCGTGCATTCGGGCCAGATCCCATTTAGATGACATGCAAATTGCGTTTCATTGAGGTCGTGATCTCATCCAATCGTATTTCCCCGCAGGTGATTTTTTTTTTTTCCCCCTGCAGACAAGATTTCATCCCCAGATATTTATTCTGTGTCGGGAGACGCTAATGATTCACGTATCTCCTCCTTTTTGCTTTTTGCGCTTGTGTGTCGTGCGTGTGTATGTGGCAGAGGCTGAAGCAGATGGCAGCGCAGTGTGATGTCTGGAAGGATGCATGGAGATGTTGGCAGAACGCTGCTGGTCCCCTGCCTGCATCCATCACGCTCTCCACCTCTCTGCGTTTTCCCTTTTCTTATCATCCCAATTCTTTAAAAAACATTTCTTTCACAGTCTCCCTTAGCGCTTTTGTACTCTTTGTTCTTTTTTTTCCATCAACACATGCATTTTTCTGTCAGTGTCTCAGTTTCTCACCTGCTACTACACTTCATTCCTTATAAGTTGTCTCCACTGGTCACTATGGACGATGTTGACAAAAAAAATAATATAACGATATTTTTTGCGGAATATCTCGATGACTATATTCAGGCGATATATCAGCAATGTGCTAAACCTGCTTGGAAATATCATCAGCATCTATTTATTTCAGACTCGGGGTCCATAATAAGACGCACAGGACAGACAACTACAACCAAAAATACGAATAAAAAGACAGCTGTATTTCAACTGTATTTCCAGTGTTTCCATAAAGTAGATTTGTAAAGCACTGCCTGGGATTCACCAGCATCGCCACAAGAGAGTTCAGAGTCATTTAGGCGACAAATAAACTTGTAAATCAATAGTTTCTCATTAATTTTCATAAGTGACTGAAAATGTATCTGTTAAGTTTTATACCATAATTCAAACCCTAATTAGAGCCACAGAAAGGTGCCGAAATATCAACTTTTACTTTCAATTTAGAATTACAATATGAATGAGTTTGTATTTTATTCTTAAACTGCTTATTTGTCCGCTTTTTAAAATAATAATTGCTGATATAGGCCTTCGATATTAAAATTTCTGCATATCTCCAAATCAACAATTACAATATTATAAAATTATCCGATATATCTCCCTCTTGAAACATTACCCTATTGGTCTGCAGTCTTCAATACTAGGGTGCATTGTTGGGTGTTAAAAAGGCGCAAACGCTTGAAACAATACAGTATACTGGAAGTGACAACGCGCACACACACAACAGTAACATTCCCCGTTTTCTTATCTCTATCGCTGCCAAGCCCAATTGTTGCTGTGGATGTGTTTATCAAAGGTGTCTGCGTGTCCTGGGTACTTAATTTTAACAAGACATTCTGCACTGGAGGAGTGTCATATTTTAATTGGTCTGAAACCGAATAAAGGCGCAAAACAGAGCACCGCAGTGACAGGTATTAATTACCTTCTGCCTAATGCGCGCTCTTCCAAACTCAGCACTCTGCCATATTGGTGCCTACACTATTCCTACTCGTCCTCTCGGTTTCCTTCAACAAACTCCGAGCTGAAATTTGTGTGTATGCTTTTAATTAACCCTGGATCAATAGTGATAGGCCTATGGTTGGTTTGACACAGTTGTACAAGCGCATCTTTGCGGAAAAGTTGAAGTATCTAACAGCGCATGTCCGTTGGTTCAGAATTTCCCCACAAAACTCCTTGCCTCTAGTGCATGTGTTTTTGTTGTAATTTCTCCCCATATAAAGCAAGATGCCTGAAATAACTTTGAGTGACAGCTTTAGACGCAGTTACTATAACAACTACCTCCTGGTACTCACGAGTACTACCTCGCCCCCTTCACCTCTCCTCTTTTTCATTTTCTTTTGCCCCCATCCCGAGCGCTCTCCCGACCGCGCGCGCGTGTGGGCGTGTAGAGGAAGAGATTATGAAAAACTCCACTGCAATATTCCTTCACATCACGGCCATGATTGTGTTGCAAAGATAGAGGCTTGGCACCGTAACCTGTGTGGGTGAGGGTATATGTGAGAGTGGGACGATGAAACACACTTACACAACGCAGGCAAATAAGCTTTTTTATTTCATGTGTTTCCCTTTTTAGTTACTTGTTCCCTCTGTCAGGTTCCGCTTCTATAATCTTGTCCGTTTGTGCGCGAGAGAGGTGCGTGGGCGTCCTGTTATTCTTTGCGTGTACGTGAGCCTGCAGCGTGCCAGCGCGCGGGACACGGCGGCCACCCGATATGATGAGTGCAATTCAGGCGCCATAGTATCTAGTATGGGAATGACAGAGGGGAATAGTGAGCGCGAGAGGGGGGAAGAGCGTGTTTGTGCGTGCGCGCTCACACTCTGCTGGGAACGAGACAGACGTCACTGCTGCCACCTGCTTCACGAGGACAAAGGCCAGGCGCGCGCACAGGCATGCATATGCTGGCAGTCAAAGTAGAGGTCAAAGCAATCTCTTTACATAGCATTAATGATATGATTTACTTAACCTTCTTGAGCTAAAACTATCCACGGCCCACTGTCCCCTCCTGTCACTGGACGCCCCTCTCGGCTGCCCCCGTGCCCGTGGCTCTCCTTTCATCTTCCCGTCTCTGAGTCATCACACGCGGGTGAGAGGTCTGAGGAAAACAAGCTGCCAGAGTTGGACATGCCATAACAATGCAGCACCTGTCAGCGTGTGTATATTTGTGTGTATACTATGTGAGTACAGGCGCACACAGCTGTCTGGGCGCGTCTGTCATTGTGAGAAAGTAAGGAATATTTCCAAGTCTTACTGTAAATACAAAGGTACAAGGGCTGGGTGGCTTTTTTTTTCTTTGTGAAGTTGCTCGGTCGCGTCATTGAGCGCAAGTCTCGCTCTTGTGGCAGGAAATGAGATGTTGGGTCTGTGCACCTGCGTGACCCCAACTCCGAGATCTCCTCTATTGATCGGAGCTGCGGTGCCCTCCTCTTGCTTCAACCCGCTCCTCACTTTCCACGACCTGATCAATAGCGCGCCCATCAGCAGCCTGCGTGCCACGAGCAGAACAGATGCTTCCACTGCGCGTTTTAGATCAAGTAATGAGCGCACCTGTAGAGGTCTCTGCTCCCTTCTTCTTGGCAGTTTAGAGAAGTGAGTTGTGCATCAGGTTGCACGCCTAAGTGCTTTGCTATTGATCTTCTTGATGCCACAAATTGACCGCAGGACCTCGGATGTGTTTTTCGTGTAAACCTGCGTTGATGTTGTCAGCTGAGTTTGAGGGCATTTGCGCACCGTTCACCCAGCGATAATTCAGAATTAATTAGGCTACGATACACAAGGGGGGAAGACGGAGCCCATAATAAGACATTTAAAGCAGAATGGGATCTGGTATCCAAGTGCAGGGTATCCATAGAGACCGTTGCTATGGCGTAGAGAAATCTCACCTCATTAGGAACAAATATAAATAGCCCTGCGACTCCGCTTATGGCCACGATGCCCACGGCTGAGTGAAAGGGGCTCCGCTGCTTCCAGGTCATTGATGCCCGGGTGGGAGTCGGGAAGCGAGCAAAGGGGGCGTGATGAATGGTGGGAATGATTTAGAGAATTGGAAAATATGTTCTTGGAGCAGTGAATAAGTTCTTGGTGATGCTGGAGGAGGATATGAGGATATAAAGAGGCAATATTGATGCACATTTGGAACGCGCTCCAGAACCTTTATCTGTTTGTAATTGCTGTCCAACCCAAACAATAAGCAATGCGTTTATGGGCCTGATGTTTGAACGTTTAAAGAAAAAGGATTTAATTGCTGCTTTGGGGAAAACTAACTAAAAGAGTGTAATGAGCTGTTGTATATGACTCCAGAAATGTGTGTGTCGCCATCTCCAAACATTTTCTTTCCACAGTCTTGTACATAATGAGGGAGAAGAGGAGAGGACAGGACAGCAGAGGTGGCAGGATGGTTTTGTGGGAGGAAAGCACCAAGTGGGGGATTGTGAGCGCGGCTGACAGGCAAGTGCAGAGAAGACAGATGGGGAGCAAAGAGAAAACTCCACACATCCTCCACTGATTGCATCAACAGGTCTCAGCCCTCCAGGTATGCTGCAGTGCACCAACGAACCACACACTTAGTTCAGACTGACCGTCCAAGTTTCCTTCATCTCTGACTTACAGTTGCTTTCAGGACATTCTACAATTTGATGTCGTATTTCAGATGGCAGTGGCCTCTTTGATTCATTGTTTTTTAAATAAATATCCAAACTGAAACCTTTATTAAACCCGAGACTATAGAAAATATCATACTGCAATGAATAATACCAACAGTTCTTGAGGCTATATTGGAATTTCTCATTAGTTAATTGTGCTGACCAAGAAAATATTGTGCCAGTTTTTGTTTCTATTGGACAGGCTGCAAGATATTACCCAACAATCAGGTCTGAACCTCTTCATTTTCAAAGTTAAGGCCTGCTCTACCCTATAATCCCGACCTGCCTTGCTAATTTACTTTCCCTTTACCTCTACAAGAAAGACAATATTTTGATTGTGTATGTTTTTTTTTCTAGTTTCACAGAATTACATTAAAAAGAATGCTTGAGTTGTATTTGTGAGGGCGTTTGTTAACAGGTTGGTAACTTTCAGAATTACTTTCATTCATCGTGAGATTGAGAAAACACCACCCATACCCACACATTTAGGGGCTTTGTTGTTCAATAGACAAATGTACTCCTGAACTAGAAGGCTTTTGTTCAGTGGAGAGAATTACACTATTGTGAGATAGAGCCAAAGTTAAGGTCTACTCTCACTCATGCTTCCTTGCAATATCATTTTTAAGACGATTTAACACCTAAATGGTGTCTCAATCACATTGTTTAAGTAAACTTAACACAGGTAACCCCAGCAGCTCTTTTATTATCATTTAAAAAGGCGTGTATTGAGTTTCAAACACAAACAAGCCAGTCAGCCCAATAATCCATTTGCTTGAGTGAGTGTCCTTGTATTAGTGACCAGCATGTCTTTGCACATTTTCAGACAAACTGATGGCTCAATTTATGAGCAAAAGCAGAGTCTCCCTTCCTCTATGCAAATAAACCTTAAAAGCTTGTCGCGCCGTTCAGTGCTTCAAAGCTAAATGGTTTTCTCTGTCTTTTGTTGTAAGCAGTGTGTTTTCAACTTGGGAACAAAGGTGTCTGTGACTGAGGAGATGAAAACGCGCGACAGCTGATGAAGATGGTATAGAGTTCAGACGTGCGCCAGTGTGGGCTGTTTAATTGAGGAGATTGTTTGATTCCTTTCCCTCAGCATGTCTCTCTCTGAAGACCTGTCAAACTCGCAATAACAGGGAAAAACAACATGCGTAGAAAAACATAAGGAGGACTGATGGCTGGGGGAGAATAGCAATGGAAAAGGCAGCATTTAGTAGGAAAAAGGAGCAGTTTAACACCCACTACCTATAGAGACATATGCAGAAACAAGCAGGGGAGGGCAGAGTCTGTCACACATCCGTTATAGACCACAAACCCACACAGACATCGCTCCACTGAGGTCTTCCACTTAACAGTTGCACCTTTCACACCTTCATGCAGTCTCTGATTCTCTTCATTTTTCACACATTTTCAACAAACGGTGGACCTTTGCTGGGATCTCTCAACGTGTGCATTTATATACACAGATAGTGACTCATGGCCATTGATCTGAAAATAAACTCAGCAGCGGTCAGATAGATTTTATTTCCCTCCATACCAATGCATTCTCCTTCCTCACAGTTATAGCTCACAGCCTACCCCACGTATAAACCGCACTATTACTCCTCTCTCTGCTCATAGTTTGGTAATTCTGACTTGCTGACGCACCGCATCTAAATTCATCGTTCATCTCTCTCCAGGGGGTTGCACCACAGTTTTGTACACTTTCAGGTGACCCTCCAGACAACAGCATTGGGAGTTAGCAAGAGGATATGGATAATGGACTCAGCATCCGCCGCTCATAGGAAATCAATCACTCCCTGACAGTTCTAATTAGGATGGTAATTTTGTGTGAAATCATTTATAGTATCCCAAATCCTAAGTCACTGTACAGTTTTGTAAGCAAATTCTCAAACTGCTGTGACTTGCCCAAATCCAGCCAATGAGAATAGCTGGATATTGTTTCTAATGTAAACCCTGTTGTGATGCAGACTTGACTGTGCTCTATTTTGGGGATATCTTACACAATGACCACATCAAACCAACGTGGATGACACAGCCTACTACTCCCAGTGTTAAAAGACTATGGTGTGGTTTTGTATGGGTCATAATTATACAGTATCAAGTGCTGCACTCTTAATTAGGATTTATGTGTCCTCAAAGAAAAGGGCTCCACTGCTGGCCTGGTGAAGAAGCAAATGAGGAGGTCTATTTGTCTGTTTCTTGTCTGTAGCTGTCTAGTCACCAGGCCACATGCTCCATCATAGTTTAAATATTCATAAGCAGTCCGCTGAATATTCATGAGGAGTACATTAATATGTATAAGCCTCACTTGTTGAGGTGTCATTCGATCTCTTGTACACACTTGCACACGCTGACGTCGGCGCTCACTGATCAAAGCAGATAGCTATGTCCACATGAGTAATAAGTGGATTTTGAGCAGTGATGTAATGGTAAACAAAAACAGCTAGGCCCATGTTGGCTAATCAAATATTGCAATTAATACGACGCTCTTTCAATCAGACGCACTGGAGAGATGTAGATAATATTCAACTCCAGAATATATATTTTACAATGTATTGTGGTTAGAATCTTTTATAGTTTACGCAATTTGGCTTTATTACACTGTACCGTCTGAGTGAGTTTTCTCTTGCCAGCTTTTAAATTAAAATGGCCTTCCCCACACCTTGTAACCACAGTGTGCATCTGGGTCAATGGGGCAATGGGCAAACTTGAAGCAGGTGTAATTGACTCATAGTAGTTACAAACACATAACAGGCTATAATGTTTCACAAAATTTCAGCGATTAACAGTTTTGACAGTACTATAATATTACAATGTATCAACTTTTGTATTAAGTAGTAGTGTATTTTAGTGGCTCTTGATATTATAGAAAATAATTGTACTTTATATTTATTTGGATCAGATAATCAGTTATGCAAAGTATAGCGTTTTCTTATATCCTGAAAAGGTTTCATTACCCTGTACTACCTTCCTGGGACCAGTACTTTAATCTCAGTTCCAGTAAGGCTCTTTAAACTGACACCGGTCCAGCGCGGCGAGGAACTGATGTAACAGTATGACACACAAACAGTCAGCTGTGCACTTTCTAATGAGCTGTGTTCATGTAACAAGCCACAGCTCCACACACGCACCTTTGAGTCTGTCCTCTCAGCCTCACATGCCAGCCATACTGCCAACACGCAGCAGGTGCGCTTGTGTCTTTGCACTCCACACATTTTTCTCTGCAGTTTATGCAAATATTTTCACATTTATGATAGGTAACGGTGTCATTAAACACCAGTACACGTAGATGATGTGCGTACAATGCAGTGAGAAAGAAAGCAGACACATACAGAGTAATGTTTGGAGACTTTTGGTGACGCACATCCTGCCCTCACTCATCTCTTTACTTGGTGGTTTCAGTCAGCCAACAATTTGCTCATAGTTTGACATTTATGAGTTTCTTTTGGTAATGAATATGTTCCAGTGATATTGAACTGTTTTTAATATCATATCTGTCTATTCTCTTTTTCACATTAATATTATACAGGATGGTCAAAGCAGGTTGGGCACAAAGACAAAGGGTGAAGCTATGGAAGAAGGCTTTTGTCTCTAGACTACATTTATCATAGAGGGATCTTTTATCATCTGTAATTCTCTCTTTGAATAATGGAGTTTCTGAATTAATTTGAACTGAAAATATGTCTCGGATTAATGAAAATCTGCTCATTGCTTTACCATAATCTCCGCTAATATCTTCATTTTCTGTCTCACTATGTTGGTTGTTGCTAAAGGAGGTTTAAGAAAAAGGAAGTCAAAATATCATATCTTCAAAATGAAACAGAAAGTGCTGCCAAATTTTCTCACCATTTCAAATGGCAGCAGTCTGAACACAGATTGCAATGTTCCTGCAAAAAAAGACAAATTTAGGTTGTTGTTTAACTTAATAATCAGTTATAAGCCAAACCTTGCTTTAAGCATTATTCTTTTGGCTATAGCTTGGAAGTTGTGCTGACTTATGGCAAACACAATCCAAATGGGTCAAGTTGTTATATCCTGATTTCAGTTTATGTTGTGATACTTTTTTTAGTTTTTATTGCTGAATTATTTTATAGACATTTAGAATTGTTGGCGTTGTTGTTGTTGTTGTTGTTGTTGTTGTCGGTGTTGTTATTGGTGATGTTGGTGGTGTTGGATCCCCTACCCCGTTTATAATCCTGTGGTGGCGAGTTGCTCCGTATCACAGCTGCCTGACAAAGATGTGGTAGCGATGAACCTGTGGCCACAGTGGAGCCAACTAATCACTGAACGTAAACATGTATGTACCTGGGTGAAGTGTCTTTCCTAACAACACACTTAGTGTCAATGCTGGGGGAAGTAATCAAACCATGTGCCGTTTGATCCAAACATGAGCCTCATCACAGCCCTAGTTGGAATAAGACCCAATATTCTAGACCTAGAAATTAGGTGGTATACCTAGATTTTAGGGTTATATACCTAATTTTTATATATTTCAATCTACCATACTCATCAGGATAAACTATAGGTACTGGAGTACTTTTCCAGTTAAATTAAAAATCAATTTGATGCTTTTTTTTTCTATTTCATGCAACATTAATTCATATGCGGAAATGGTAAATCTCTGTTTATGTAGCCACAGCTGCCCGGGGGTTGACTGACTTTTTTTAATGCTGTGATCTGGGACTGAAACCAGAATTTCCTCTTTGAGGATAAATAAAGTTATCTGAACTGAACTGAACTGAACTGACAGAAACATGGCTTTCAATCTGTGACTATGGCCCCTCCAGTGACACACACCCACTCGCTCATACACACATATACACACTACATTTGTACACATGCTGAGTGATTTGTCTTGCCCAAGGACACAACTATATGCACTGGCCAGAGCTGAGACTGTACCCCATGATTGGCTTAAACAAACACTCTAACCACATTGTCATCATTTCAGATGTAAGACAGGGGCCTATAAGCCTGTATGGGAGGTTGACTGTGTTTGAAAGAAATATCCAAACCTCATGAATGGCTTTAAGTTCTTTCAGCTGACAACAATGTCTTTAGGGAGGAATAATTACACCACATTTTGAGATCACTGTGAAAAATTTCACTTGTGTTTATTTTGTGTAGGGTTTTGTTTCATGTGGACAGCCCCAGTAATTATAGAGATATTAACCATAAACCGGGTCAGCAAATCTGCAATTTGACAGTTACGCAAATTCCACCACAGAACTCCAACCTGCCGTCCAGCTCCACAGGTTGTGTTCAAGTTCTAGAATGTGCTGGTGTCATTAGATGGAGGCAGGAGCCACTTTTCTCTGTGGGATTGTTCAGTGATGTCATCATTCTTACTTCCTGGTCCAGCTATTCATTATAATGGAAATGTAATGATTTTAAACTGCTTGTAGAGAAAATCTTTACACATAAATTATCAAATATGTTTTCCATTTATTTAATGTGTTTCTTTATTTGATAGAGATGTGTATGTACCATAGACATGTAACACACTGCAACATTATATTATAGCCAAGGCTGATTTGCAATGTTCATCCTTAGAAGGGCTTTTACAACAAACAAGGTTTACACATATTTACCTTTATATTTATATGCAAAAGCTGACAAAATAATCTCAAAAGTCATCACAAATAGTCTTTTTGTGAGTAAATGTCTGATTTCTCATTAAAATCTGCTTAAGTAGGCCTACATGTTTAAAATCACACCAGCACTTAATGTACTTAAATCTGGGCCAAAAAAGCACCAAAAAGTTACTTAAACTCTTTGTCTCGATTCTTGCAAATGTTCACATTTCCTATTGTCTACTGTTATAAACTTCTAATACCACATAATTGACTTATCGCTAATCAGCGATGTTGTTACACCCAGTGATATTATTCATTATTATTGTGAAACAGTTTCTACTCCCTAATATATCTATAATTAATCAAGGAGGTCCCTGTTTCAGCTGTTTTTGTCAGTGGAAGTGTGAACATTTTGGACCACACTTAACAATCCCATTTTTTGCACTGGGCTTTCATGAAATGTAAATTCACACATGTTGAACCTGATGATTTCTCTCAGTGACTAAACCAAAGAACTTGTTGTATTACAATAAAAATCTGCTGCCCGCCATCGTAACATCCCATGAATACAACCTATCCACGAGTTTCAGAGTGATGAAAAATTAGCACCATCTTGCAATGAACCATTCAAAACACAAGATCACATATTTTGAATAGTTAAAGGTACAAAAAATGGTTCCTAAAACCGGAAACTGAAACCCAATTGGTACTTTGCGGTCACATCAATCTGACATGTGAAAGAGTGTATAACTTTAACTGTTACCATGGTGACACACAATCGGGTAGGTTTTTAGATGGTCTGAGAACACAAAAAAGGAGAAAAAAAAAGATTGAATCAACATATTTTCAGTACCCTGTGGTCAAAAGGACAGTTCATGGCTTGTCCCTGTTTAGGTGTTTTATTTTCGATAACCTGAGTAACTGAAAAACAGTGGGCTAATGCTGGCTAGCTTTTGACTAGATAGTCTGATTGTGTTAATAGAAAGCTTGAGTAACAGAGCTTCTGACAGAGCAGTGCCTCCATTTAACTTCACCCCCCAATGAATGTTGATGACATCACGTGAGTATCAGTTGCACTATTTTTCTTCTAAAGGCATAAGCTCTTTGGTAAAATTAGTTGATTATTTACTGTAAAGTGAAACCAAAAATACTCTCATTGCCATTGATTGAAGTGGAGGTGATCAGTGAGACAGAAGTGGGACGGAACAGAGCGGCAGTGGGCCGGACGTGGGCCGGGTTTGGTGTCGGCGCGTGGCTCGGGGTTCAGAGCTCCTCCTGCTCCGGTGGAGACAGGCAAAAGGCGGAGGAGGAGCTCCGGGGAGCACAGTCAACAGCGAGCACGAGCAGCACCTCCGTTAAGCCGTACACCTGCTCACCTCCAGCAGCCCGCAGCGGAGGACTCGCTTCACGGTAAGGATCGGTACAAGGGCAGTGATTGTGCTGTAGCACCGCAGTGACTTCAACTCTTTGTCAAGATTCTTGCAAATGTTCATATTAGCTGATGTCTATTGTTATAAACTTCTAATAACACATCATTGATTTATTGCTAATCGGCGATGTTGTCAGATTTTGTTGTCAGATTTATCTTATTACTGATTTCTAACTGGTGAACTAAGTACCATTAACTATCGCCTCCGCGCCATAACGGCGCGGCGGAGCTAATCTAGACTATTAAAAACTTGCATTGACGTCTCATCCTCAATATACATATTGCAGACAAGTAAGCTAATTTAAGTGGTTAGTTTACGTTAGTTTTGACCTCCGTGTTGACCGGCGCTTGTGATTGGGCAGTTAATACAATTACAGTGAAAGTGAGTTTGGTGGCAAATCTCTGGCTAACTCAATGTGTATGTGAGAGCTTCACACAAGTTTAAGGCCAACTATAACCACTGAGGAGTATTAAATGAATTGTCTCAGCGGTACTACACGATAAGGCTGTTGTGTTTAATGTTTCGTAGAAATGAAAGTGTTGGTTGCTGCTGCTGCTTCATGTTTTACTGCCGCGGATGCCCCACAGTGCTTTCCATGTCTTTAATGGTCTTTTCGCTGTGTCTTCCTCTGTGTTCGCCTGGTGGTTTTCCCCTCAGTCCTGGACACAAGCAGCTGACGGCAGTGAAGTGTAGGAGCAGAAGGTGCAACTGCCCCGTGTATAAATAGCCGGTGTTTCTTAAAGCCCGGGTCAAAGTAATGCGACACACACTCCACCGGCAGAGGGACACTGCAGCACCCCGGGCCGTCCTGAGACAGAAGTCTTTATCTTTCAATATAGGTCAACTTTGACACCTGTGAGGACCGCAGCTTTTTGTCTGGTAGTTGACAAGCTGCCTTTTTGGTTTGGCAGCATACCGGCTGCCTTATTGTGTGTGGTTTGTCCCTGTTTGGGTTCATCTGCAGACCCCAGCAGTCCCACCCACAAGTCACTTTGTGAAGAGCTCCTCTCTCTGCTCAGGTGCTCATGATGACTCAAAGGACAATGTAACCTAAATGTGCAGCCTACTTTTGCTTTTCTGCTCATCTTGAAAAGAATCATGCATGCCCCATACCAATCCTGGAGACTGAAGCTGACCTGATATATTTGTCTGGAAAGAGAAGGATTCTTGCACAGGTGGAGTATATTTATGAGCAAAAACCTGTTAAGAAGAAATACCCCTATAGAAAGAGAGAAAAGCAGCCAATTACAGGCTTAGGGGCACAGCTTGTGCAGATTATGGATAAACAAAGCACGGTGGTTCTGCTGTGTCTGCCTCGAGACTCAATAATCATTTTACACCAAAGAGACCTGCTCTCCAGGTTTAAATCTCACTGAATCATTTCCTAATGAGCTCCAAGCTGAGGGAGGGGGTTCTGAAATCTTCTATATCAGATGCAGCCTCACAATTACACTCAAAGCGACTATGAGCAGTCACATTTTTATGCTTTGCCCATTTCTTAGAAGAGGATCGTTTTGGAAAAGTGTTGTCTATAACAAGGGCCTAAAGTAAAGCATTATAATAGAGCAATGGTTGTGCTCAGGCTTCCCCTAATTGAAATGTTTTTACTAAGACATTGGTTGAACCAGACCTAAACTTGGTTTAGCGACAATGGTCAATCATCCAAGTAGTGTTTGGACATTTTCCCAGTGGCCTGCCTGGTCAGTGTGGATGAGCCAGGCAGCCTTGGCTGGAGAAGAAAGGCATCCTGGTGAGCGAGTGGCTCCGAGGCTGGGGCTTAGAGGAGAGCAGCAGATGGATGATGATGTAGCGGGTACTGGCGCTCCCTGCCTCCCGCCACCATCCGTCACGCGCTAATGATCGTGTCACACCTTCTCCCCGGGCGGCCTGCCGCTTCTGCAGCACTCAGCTCAAAAACTGGTAGCTTTACTCAAATCCCCTCTTCACGGCCGTCGGCTGAAAAGCCCAGAGAACTGCAATCCACTCTATCACTAATTCTTCTATTCTTGCATCGTCTTCCTCCACCTCTGCTCACCTTTAAGTCCCCACAGACCTCTCCTCCTGCTCTCACTGAGCCTCCATTCATCTGGTTTCCTCTGTAGTGCATCTGTTCCGTCTCATTCTCTCCCCTCTCAGTCTGTGTCATTTTCTCTGTTATTGCAGAGCAGTCACTACAAAACAAAATTGTGCTACTTTCTCTTTATTTTCTTCTTGGTGGTGACGGTTTACCAAAAAGCAGACAAGCTGGAGGGGTCAGCCATAGCCCTGTGCTGCGGTGGAGCTGGGTAAACACAGCAGGGATGGAAATGCCAGCGATGCATGTGGGGAAGTCCTGTGTTGTTGTGTCCTGCAGAGTGTGTGTGTGCACTCCTCGGGCTACAGTAGACCACCACTCTACGACACAAGCACAGACCTCCTGCTGTTTCTGCCGAACAGCGAATGTCAGCTCTTAGGCGGGGTGCTATTTTTACTGTGCATTAACAGGGTACAGTTTTTGTTTGGTAATTTTTACCGCCGCATATTTCACATTTCAAAGTAAGGTCAGATGTTATGACCATCATTAAAAATTCAAATTGATTCAATCGACTGAATGAGGTCATCCTAATTATACCACAGAAATATGATAAAGCAATATTGAGTAATAATGATCATAATACATTTTTAGTTAATTTTGATGGCTATTGAAAAGATATCACCCTCGCTTTATCTTCATCAGACAGGCATGTCATCGTCTGACTGCAGAAAGCGATGGACCTTCCTGTAATTAACTAAAGAAGCTGTCACTGTATGATTAATCTCCTGCAAGGATTCAATTCAAACCAACTCCATTTATTTGCTGTAATATCGACACTCTGATACACACAGCCATACAACAGCCCTGTGGCCCTTACAAAACCACATATTACTTTGTAAACCGTAATTAAAGAGCTTAAACACTGTGCTGTTTTCTTTGATAGCCAGATTGCCCAAGTCCCTCTGCCCTGTTGAGATGATTCATGAAATTGCATCTATTGTGTTTTGCCTTGAAGAAGAAGTCCCTTAGATGCCCGGGCAGACGTGGATGTGTTATTTTTGTAAAAGTGCTGTTATCTCCAGTCAGGTGTTAAATAACCAAGTTACCAAGCATCCTCTGAGCTTGTTATCAGCCCCAGGTGTTGCGGGAATAAGTGTCCCCCAGAGCTTGCTGCTATACAGTGCCCTGTGTCCCCGCTGAGCGCAGTTGGCCCTTTGGACGAGACGCAGGAATGCCACTTCCTCTCATGTGTGCGCGTCTTTGGTCTCTACAAAACTCTCATCGCACAGATCAGAGCCTCAGCTTGGCATTCTGGGAATATCTTTGCTGGTGGATCGGATGATACTCCCCGCAGCTGCTGTTTCTAAGAAAAGCTCTTTGACGTGCTCAAACACATACACACGCCGCACATGTGTTGCATTCATGTAAATAGACAAGTACTGCCAATAAGCAAAGGCCCCCCACCCAAAATGCCCAGCCAGCAGTACATGCAGCAATACAGGCTAAGCACCAATTAACTGTAAAGCCAGGAAGCGTTTGGGAGGCCTAGACAGATTTGAACACACAAGCGCACAAATTAGCCTCTTTATGTCATTTTAAGTGACTGCAGCAGCTGGCTCATATGTTTGTCTCGTGTGCTTTACATTGACCACTAAAGCATGTCTCTATTCCTTTGCTCTTCCCCACCAGCAAAGAGTCGGCGGAGAAAGGAGCAAGTGGAGAGTATAATTGCGCTTCTGGATGCCCTGTGGGAATATGGGATATATGACCTCATCATTCACCTTTGAGGCTCGCTAATGAACAGGTACAGACCACAATCAAGAAATAAATACCAAGAAGATGTATATCTACTTAAAAAAATTAGGGTTCTTGAATTCTCAGCATAATTGTTTTTATTCGTAGAATGACCGAAGTCCTGGACAGTTCAGTTGTTATCGTCACGACGCCATGTGCCGTCACAGAGCACTCTTCCCCAATTCCGCCAATCCTCACCCATCAACGGGACGAGGGGGAGTGTCCGTGTGAACGCAAGAAGCCCGACGCCAATGTAAGCTAAATTAATAATTCTTACTGCATAAACAAATTATGCAACATTTTCTCCACACGCCTGCTAACTTTATAACAAATGATATCTTCCGCCACAGAAACACTGTAACCAGGTGCAACCAAAGAAAAAAGTCATGGTAAGCTAAAGTAATTCTGCATCACATTATTCATTCTCAGTGTATCGATTGCACATGTTTATGAATTCATAATACTGCTTACTTGTGTGCAAATTTCAGGCCAAAGGGAAGTTGATGCGAACTGCAGCTGTTTGTGAGGAGTCGCCCCCAGTCTTAGAGGTACCAACACAAAACGAGGCAACTGCACTTTCTCCATTCATAATTGTTATCTCAAAACTTAGATTACTCTTCTTTGTACAGATAACTCCAGAGGTCAATATCTCTTGCAGCAATGATAATGATAAAAGTTTGAGCAAAACGGACGACCAAGATCCAAAGAAAAGTTCCCCGTCCAAAGGTGTGTGTGCAATTGATCTTAGAAAGTACAAGCAAGGAGGAAAATAAAATGTAATAAACTTGAACAGCAGCACCACTATTTAGATGTAAACCTCCAGGGGTGTTTAATATTGCAGTTTCTTGTTTATTACATAGTTAGACGTTCGTGTTTCTTTTCAGAGTCCAGTGCAGAGTACACTGACTCCACAGGCATAGACTTGCACCAGTTCATCGTAGATACCCTGAATAGTAACCCCAGGGAGCGTATGACGCTGCTTAAACTGGAGGAAGACATGATCGGCTTCATCACCAGCAATAGGTCTGTATCTGTGCTCGCGACCCATTGATTTTATGCTAATTTAAATGGGTTTTTCACCTCATACATCACAGTTCTGCCCATACAGCTAATTTAGTGTTGAACTCAACATATTTGACCTGTCAAGCAAGTCTACCTATTAACCGGATCTGTGCCAACATGCGCCCTTTGCTTAAGCACATGTTTTAGATCTGTGCGCAGCAGTTTAAACTCTGGAACAATTAAAGGACGATACAATTTGTTCTGTGATATGGTTGTGGCGAAAAGTCAATTTTCTGCCTTTTCCCTGTGTTTGCTTTTCCCTCCGAGCATGTACAGCCTAATGAAGCTCAACACTTCGAAGCCCGCCGAGGTTCCGGAAGTAAATTTCACATTCATTTTTCCCATAGACTAAACAAACACGCCACAGTTTGAGAAGCACTAAAAGCCATGATGGACTAACCATCTTTGTGGTAATAATGCTTGTATTCAGTCACAACACATTTAAAACACAAAAATTAATAACAGTGGTTTATAAAGTTTCAGAAACAGATTTTAAATAAAATTGTAGGTCTTGTGATAATTTCTTACCACATGCCTGATTAGCCCCGAACAAGCGTTCCAACATTTAATGTTATACTGAATTTTCAGAGTCTATTGCAGTCATTCCCAACCTGGGGGTCAGGACATAAATTTTGGGTTCCTAAAGATTCTAAGGGGGTCCCCAGGAACTTTTAGAAAAGTAAATTCTAATCAGGGAACTTGAATTTTAATTGCTTATATGAAGTATTTTATAATCATTATTGTTATGTTAACTTCTTAATTATTTGGGAACCACTGGTCTATTGGAAAAATTGGTTAGACATTTACCTCCGGGCTCTCGTTATGCTATTATATTTTTATAAACATTTCTTTGCAACCCTAACATCAGTTATTATTTACTGTAAAAAAAAAACAAAAAAAACACAGATAGCAGAAAAAAAAATATTTGAATGCACTACACTTAATTAACTTTATTTACATTTTTGTTAAGTAAATTAAATTGTAGATTACAACAAACTACAATTCAATTATGTCTCACAATCAAACTGCCCTTTTTTTAACCTATTTATTCCATTTTTTTTTCTTTGATTTCTCTTTCAGCCCCTTTAAGAAGTTTCCCCCCATGTCATCTTACCACCGCATGCTGGTTCATCGGGTGGCGGCCTACTTTGGCATGGAGCACAATGTGGACCAGACCGGCAAATCTGTCATAATTAACAAAACCACCAACACACGCATGTAAGGATCTATCTTTGCGATTTATATTTTAATATGTCATGTTATATGTCATAGTAACTAATTAAGTGGGTATCATGGCTTTATTATAGACCAGAGCAACGCTTTTTGGATGAAGTACAAGAAGACAAGCGAGACGAAATGCACAGATGGAAGGTTATTTTGAAGAGAGACAGCAGCTTAGATGACCAGGTCAGCCTGTCCTTTCCTTTCTGAAGCCCCAGTCTCTCTGTGGACTTTCCACAATAATTAACATTGATCGCGCCCTATCAGCATGTTGACCTGTTGGTGCTTCTCAGATACAGCCTCGACTCCACCCGTTACGAGAAAGGCAAAGTAAGTCAATGGAGGAGCGAGAGGAAGAGTACCAAAGAGTTCGAGACAGAATTTTCAACCAATTTCCCAACGTAAACCCAGAGGTAAGGCATATGAGGCAGATATACTTTGTGGCAAAGCCAGGAGAGTTCTAATCTGTCGGCTGTACTTTTCCAGCCACAGAGCACCCAGGAGACCGCCCATATGGAAACCAGGTAACCTTGCCGACAGAGTGTGCTCGTCACGCACTTTTTCAGCTTATTATATTTAGATGAGAGCATTAATATATGTCTGTGTGCCTGTGCAGGGTTGTGGAGGAGTACAATCCACATGCAGAGACCCAGCGGAGAAGGCAGCTCTTCAGGTAGACTTGTCTGCACCTATGCACAGTCATTTATCATCTTAACCCGGTCAGCTCGCAACAGCCTTTCAGAGCAGCTAAATGCAGAAAAGACCTAGTTTTGTGTTACATATTTATTTTCACTGTACTTGTCGATTGCCATAGTACTAAACCTAGATTTCTGTACAATAGTCTAGTGAAATAGTCTGTGCCATGTTTATTGTGGCATAGATGTCAGCAGAATAAAAATCATTATGCTAATTTTCCATGTATTCCGCAGAGGAAGCCGTGACAATTCGGGCTCCAGCTGGACTGGCAGCAGCAGACAAAGCAGCTTTGACACCGACTGTCGCTATAGCAGCGACCCTCGACCTTGGAGCAGCACAGACTCAGATTCCTCCTACCAATGGTCAAGCCCCTCCACCAAACCTCGGCAAACTGCCAACAGCAGCTGGGACACACATGGTACGTTTTTATAAGCTTGCTTCAGAATATAATTGATAGACTCCTTAACACTCCCTTGTCTCACCTTTAAGGTGAAAATGTAGTCACTGTTCACAAGACTCTCATTTACCTACCTGCGTATGAAAAAGCTTATTTTTACACCCCCCTCGGGATTATCGCTGTGTATAAATCATGCCTGCTCCTGATTCAGTACCATCTAATTAGTAAAAAGCAGTGGAAGTCTGTTGGTGTGAAAATTTAACTTGATTCATGAATTTTCACACCATAGCTGTAAATTTTCACATAACACCTCTAGGCCTCATCACATCTGAAAGACAGATATGTTACAGCAAAGACAGAGGAGGAATTCTGGATAAAGACGCAATGATGTTTCCAATTTCCTGTGCAGCATTAATAAAGATGTCTTCTTTCCGTTTTCATTTGAACATTTGTGCCATTTCCTCGTCTCCATCCTGTTCTCCCAGGCTCCATCACTCTTTACAAAGTGCCTCCCAGTGGCCAACACTCACCCCCTCCCATCATGGAGGAGCCGGCTCCTAACACAACCTACGTTATGGAGAACGGAATACCTCCAGGGAGCATCTTGGTCAACCCTCACACTGGTACTTGATCCTTATTGACCATTAACTTTCACATAGATAGAACAAATCATAGTGCATTTATATTTTATACTTGACTCCTCACAAAATATTACAGCATTGCGCTTTTTCAAGGTTGTTGTACTACTCATCTCACAGTTACTTCCTAAAAGTAAAAGTGATTTTTGGTCAGACAGGAAATGTGTAAAGCAGGTCAACAAAGACTCTTGACCAAAAATATGGTAATTGTTACATAACAGTTTAAAATAGTAGACAGAATGAACCTTCACCAAGGATAAGAAGTCACAGCTTGCAGGTTTTACATTTTCCTGTGCTACAGTGACCCCCTGTTTGGAAAAGAGTGCTTCAGCCTAACTCATGTTAACATTATTTTCCTTAGGCCAACCTTTTCTCAACCCAGATGGGACCCCCGCGGTGTACAACCCTCCTGACAGTCAGCAGCCAATCAGGAGCCAGACGCAGCTCCAGGGCTCGCAACCCCAACAGCAGGTACCACAACAGAAAGTCCTGTTGAATACAAAATACTGCCTGTATTCGAGTCTTATCTCTATCTCTGTGCCTTGTCCAGATGCTGCAGTACTCGTCTGTCTCTTACACGTCTCCGCAGATGTTGTCTGTCACGTCGCCACAGTCCTACTCCTCCGCCGTATGTATTAAACTGTATTAATATAAACTCCTTGTCCATGTTGTGCTCACGTTGTCTTCTTTATTGGCTTCCCACTGTGTGCTGACCTGCTTTATCCCCACACACAGATTGAAGACCTCTCCTCTCCATTCGCTCATTTGATGGTGAGCTGTCAGCCAAACACTGAAGCCCCGCCCACGTACCCTCACAGTCAGGGTTATGTCTATGCAGCTCCGCCCCTTCCCCCTCCACCGCCCCCCCACCAATCCAACTACTGCCAGCCTTCACCTCAGGTATGTTTTTAAAATGTGGTTAACACAAGCAAGTCTCTTGACTCTCTGAACAAGGTCATACTTTGAAAGGACAGTCATCGTGGTATTGTTTATCTACCTTTAGGTGACGTGATTTTGATGAAACTTCCTTTTCAATTTTCAATTTAATGTCTTGTTTTCATTATTTAATTAAAACAAAGAATTTAAATAGTGATTAAATTTCTAGTCCGCAAAATCAGACTGAAAATGTTTAGATCTGGGATTGGTTCAGTCAACCTGTAACTCCTAATGGAACAAGACGAAACTTAATATACTAATTTAGTGCAATTAGTGGCATTTCCAGTCTCAAATAGTATATTGTCCTATATGTTTTACAATATCAGAGGAACACCATTATATTTTAAATGTTAAACTTCAAATGCTTCCCCTCCAGGTGCCTCTTTGTTGTTACAGCCAGTACCCTACCTCATCCCAGCACAGTTGCCGCCCTGGCTCTCCCGGCCCCCACGTTGTGAACCAAACCGCACATCCAACAGGTAAATTTAGTGCCTCTCTGTGCCACATTACATCACTCGCCTCAGAGCACAGCAGTAGAGGAGGGGGCCGTTACACTGTCAGAGATGTGGTCTCAAGGTCTCACAGTGAACCGGTCTCTTTTCCTGCTGCTTCTACTCATCTCAGTGAAAAACTCCCCTGACAAACATACAAGTTCATTAAAACTAAAGTATAGCTCACTTTGTAGAGCAAGCAGCACATAAACAGCTCAGAGCAACTACAAATGGTCTCTTGTGGGTTTGAGTATTCAAGCTATTGATTTTCCAAATGTTTCTCCTCCATAATTTCCTATTTCATTGCTCCATTGTCCTCTAATATGGCCAAAAATGAAAGAAAAAATAAATAATTAGCTGAGCAATATTTAAACTGGTATGCTCAAACAATCCGCTACTGTTTAACGCCTTTAATTAGACAAAAAAATGCACTTTGCTCCCCAATGTTATATTTTGATAACCACTAATTTAATCTAAGCCAATTAGATATATAAATAAAAAATTACTTGTTTTGTTTGCAGCTGGCTATGCACCCGCTGTGGGGGTGCAGCAGAGCTCTGCGCCACAGACGCTGATGGGGAGCTACACATCGATGGCCTCTCATCACTGTGCCCACGTACAGGTGAAGGTGCTATTCCCCTGTTCTGTTGTGAACGAGCTTGTTAGCGCCAATGTCTTGCCGTCTCACACGATCTGTTTCTCTGCAGGGAGCCGTGCCTGTGTCCTATCCCCAAAGTAAAGTTATGGGTACAGAAGGGGGCTACTGCTGCATTGTGCCGCCCCACCACGGAACCTGCCACCCCCCTTCCTGCACCAACGTGAGCGCCCCATCCTGGAGCCCACAGTACTGATGAACTATACACACAAAGACACCTTTTTAGTCGTTTTTTTCCTCTTCCTGAGGTTGCTTACAGGGTTTACTGCTAACATGTAACGAGCTTGTACCAGAGAAACACGCGCACTTATTGTACCAAAGCTTAAGAGTATATTCAAGAGCTGCTGTACTGCATTATTTATAACCACAAATGGAGTTTTATATTGATATTAAATTATATATTGTGTTCTAAGGAAATGCACTGTGTGAATAGAATAAAGTGCTGTGGCTGAACTGACAACCACATTTATACGTCATCATGTCTTCTGGTCTTTTGTATATATTTATTTATATTAGTTATTTTTTCATAAATGCTTTAAAAGACATTATGTTGTTAAGTAAATGTAAAGTAAAATGCTTAGAGCAATACAGATGCCCAAGTGTAAAATTTACATTACAGTCACATGGTTCATTTTTAAAGTACACATAGAAAAACCATGTCCGTTTATGAAATCCCAATGATTTCACGTGGATGTGACTATAGCGCCGCCTATTGTTCAAAAGATGGCATTGCGGAAACATCCTGACAAGTCCAGACAAGTCGATGTATTGTCCAGACAAAGATCAGTGTCTCAGAGGTCTTAAGGACATTCACCAAAAGGTTGCCGGTTCGATTCCAGCTTGGACCAGTCTATACTGTTGTGTCCATGGGCAAGACATTCGACTGTGTATGAATATGGTTTGTGACTGATTGGTGGTCTGAGTAATTGATGGTGCAGGTGGCATAAGTCTTCCCAAAGGGCAGTTGTGGCTACAGAAAATAGGAGGATGGGGAGGGAAAACAAAGACAACAGTGTATTTGGTACTGAGAGGCTTGTCCTGACTGAAAAGTGCAATACAAATGTAAAGCATTATTATTAATATTTAAATATTGTAACTTCTTCTCTATTCAGACAGAGACAATAGTGCTGCAGGTTCCATGATCTTTAATAAAAGGCACATGTACAGCCATAGTGAGATGAGTGAGTCCACTGGCATAGAGACAAAGCATTAAAACACAGAAGTAAAAGAAGAGGTCAGGAGGAGAGAGATCAGTCTGCATTACAGTATCATCTATTTAAGTAACAACTTCTTATTCTTGTTCAAGTAAATCTAACACTATAATCTTTACCCATTATCTCAGCCATACACACAGACATGCACACAGATCTTCTACAAATTGGTTTTGAGTCCAGTGGGCTACTGCTTTGCCCGATGGATACCATGATCACAGTTTCTTTGTCGTTAGCTCCCTACACTCAAAGGGATTGTACTATTTCAAATAAAAACCTCAGTTCTTTTTTTCTCACACAAACAGTCCACAAGCCACACGTTAAAAACCAAACTAATAGGAAACAAATTTCACAGGTACTTAAATATATAGGGTTTAGTGAAATAAAAAATAGCATTAGTGTAGAGGTTAAATAAAACCATAGCGAAAAAGGGAAAAAAATTAAATATATGGATAGGCCATTTCTCCTCTCGAAAGTGAAATCGAGGGTGAGCAGCGAAGGGGCAAGATCTGTTTTGACAAAGTCTGATTTGGGATGCTTTGGCAACAACAGAAAAAAAGGTGGTTTTAAAAACAGGTATGTGATTTGAGTGAAAAAGCAAAAGGACACAGACACACAGTACATTCACTTGTCCAGGACACAGCTTGATCACTCCAGTTTTTCACCATCGTCTTTGGGACATTTGAACATAAGCAGAGTCTTTGTTTCAGTGTCACATATGAAAGGCATGTGCACAAGGCAAAAATCCTGCTTTGGTCGGCGAGTGCTACCTTTGGCTGTCGTGTCAAACAGGTGCACACCAACCATCGACAACCCCAGGCAAACCCCCTTCTCTTGCCCCAAAGAGCCCTTCACCTGAGCCTTTATATTGTTATATTTTGACCCACATCACTCATATCAATGCCCAGCCATATCTGTAGCATATCATCACAGCTCTCCCCAAAATATGGGGTCTCACTATCTTGTCCAAGGAGGTAAGTGTAAGTTAGTGGTGTGCATCTGTAGATATGAAAGCATGTGTACAATGCGTGTATTTATGTAGGTGTTAAAGAGGTATTAAGTGGTTCAGTGGCATCTTTCTATCTTTCAACACCTTTCCTTGTTGCCTTAAACAAATCTTCCTCCTCCTACTTCTTTTCTTCAATCACACATTTATTTTTGGACTTGGAAGATGAAGAGGCGCAAGTTTATGTTTTTGGCAGCCAGCAGTTTGTTGCACTCCACTGAGTCGGAGATGGGCAGAAGGACGTATTCTGTCTCATTGGTGTCGTTGCTGAAAGAGTGATGGTGAATGACAGGTTTGATCCGGACATCATCATAAGGACCCTTCAGCAACAAGAAGGAGCACTCTAGGGCAGAGTTTACCTACAAAACAACGCACACTTAGTCAGCTCAATGCCACATAAAAGACAGAAGATAACATATGGGATTTGTTTGTAAATATCTTTAATTACACTCACAGAAAGCCAATTTATAATTTTTAAAAAATTGCCCAAATTGTGCCAGATGAGCAAACCATGATTCCTACCTCAATCTTCTATACAATCAAAATCTCTACTTCAAAACTTAGATAAACTAGAACAGTTCAGCGTACCTTGCTCTTGAGGATGAGCTGGAAAGAGAGGGTGCGCTTGCAGGACAGGTTTGGGTTGCGCTCTGAGTCGTTGACTCGAGCCTTCAAGACCCAGGTCTGGTTGAGGACAGTGAAGCGTGGCGTTTCATAATATAGACGAGTTATGAAGTCATCTGTGCGGTACGGCCTAAACTGTACCTCTGGAAAGACATGTATCGAAGCCATTTTAGCACAAGGTGGAGAAAACTTATCCTTAAAACAATGACTGTGTCTTTACCTGTAAACCCAATTTTCTCATAGCAGAGCAGGCTGAAGATGCTGTTGTATAGCTGCATGTCTCTACGGTGGTTCTGGTCCATTTCTCCCAGGATTCCCATGAGCTCTGTTCCAGTCTTAGTGGGGTGGGAGCACTCGCTCTCATGCGCTGGCAACTCATGAAAAGGACCTTGCCAAGGGCAGCCAATCCTCTTGTACTTGCACTGTGTCACCCTGACAACATAATGGCAAGTTTGTGTCAAAGACAGCCCAGCCCACAGGAAGGAGAAAACATAGCCTCGTCTCATTTAGATCCTTTGCAGAAGTGTGCTGTAATGAATGCATGATACGTACTTGTAATAAGTACAAGTTTCTAAGAATATCAAAGGTGCTAATTATTCCAGGTTGTGAAGCAGGGCTAATTAAGACTGTGTGAATACAGTGAGTGCAAAAGAACCAATCTCAAAGAACAAAAGTAGTGAGTCCAAAGATGTAAAACACATGTTTCATAATAAATACTATCAACAATAAAGATGGGACTTTAATAAATTAGTAGATTCATTGACAACTGATATCACACTAGAAGACTTAATCAGCTGAGGTTTTCGGACAGAACCACTGTGCCCCTGTCATTGTGACTGTTCTCATGGAAACAGCACAGGATCACCTGTCACTATAGCAGCCAACCTACAGCCTCCACTTGTACAAATACTATTGCTTAGACCAGTGGTTCCCAAAGTGGGGGTCGCGAGGGGTAAGCTGGGGGTCGCGAGATGATTCCAAGATCTCATTTTAATTAATATGACATTGGATTTGCTCTATTTTTTAAAATTTAAAACAGTATCTTTTAGTGAAAGACAATAAACTATTCAAATAACCAATATTAAACCTGAATTGACAGGCTTTGACACTTAAAATTATTGCTACTGTCGTTTTCATTTCGCTTTGGGGGTCCCAAGTCAATTGCGTGGCTAATTTGGGGGTCCCGGGCAGAAAAGTTTGGGAACCCCTGGCTTAGACCATGATGAAGTACACTCAAAGATTTAATTTGACTTCTTTGTCACATGCTTTCATTATCTCATTGTGATTCACAGCAATCATCCTATTTATCTAACTGGTAATTTAACGTGGATACAACGTGTACAAGTTTATCTATATTGCGCAGCAAATTTCACTTTCATCTGTCAAGGACTTGGAATAATACTTGTGCTTGTGTGTTGTTTGGTGTTGGTGGCACATACCTGTCTTGACACTCCTCCTTCTGGTGCCTTTCTAAACTGGAGCGGGGGAATTGTTTGAGGCAGAAGGTGCATTCTGTCGGCAGCTCACTGACAGCCTTCTCCACGGCCAGGTTCCTGCAGCACAGGTTCTTGCTGATCTCACACCTACGCCACACAAACACAACCCTTACCTCACAGCTTTGACATGGACAGCATCTGTGGCATGCACTTTTCCATCAGTTTCTAGACAATGAGTAACTTCACGTCTTTTTCAACAAAGAAAAAGCATGAAATCTGTGACCTCTTAAGTAAACCGGGTATTGTAGCTCAATTTGTAAGATACAATACTGTAAAAAATATATTTATAGGTTGCCCTTGCAAAATGTGCATTATTATTATTTAATTAGTGATGTATTTGTACCGGCAGTTGGGACAGGTGGCCTGTTCTTCCTTTAGACGAGAATCTGCCAAAAGGTGAATAAAACAGCCTGCGCACATCAGGTGCCCATTTGTGCACTGTGATGGCAAAAAAAGAGAATTAGAAAACACAAAACAGTACATAAAGGCAAAGCAGACTTATTGTAAATGTGTAATTAACCTTCAATGTAAATAAATACTGCATTGAATATGCAATCAAAAACTGTGCTAATGGGCTTTAGTAGCATTTTTTCTCTCTTCAGAGAAAGTTGTGTAATGTGACAACGTAATCCACATAAAACATTTACTACCCACATAATGTGAGTAATGTGTGGATTACTGAAATTATATCAAGTGTGAAGTGCGTTAGATCATGTATGTGTGGTTTTGGAGTTTGAGGGACTTTGTTAACCAATAATATTAATTACTGTAGTACATGTCACAGGATCAGGGTGACAAGAGGACAGCACTTATTGCGTCAAAATATGGTCATGTGATGTTATTTGTATGAAATGAACTATTGGGTGGGCTTTTCGGTGTTTACTTTAATACATTTTGATTAAAGACTACATACAGCAGTAAGTTTGCCTTTGCTGGGGTTATTTGGGGATAATTCACAGTATAATGCCATTAGCTGAGCCAGCATAGGCACAGCTGGCCACTTGGCCTGGGTGTGTCAGATGTCACCCCCAGTTTGTGGTGAACACTTGGCTGTGTGGGACTTCAAAACTAAAAATAACAAACACTGGCCAGTTCATTCAACAGGTTTTCTTTGTGGACAGAATGGTAGGGCCACGTTGGGGGTTAAAATATGATGTCCAATGAGTTTCTGTTGCCTTTTCAGGGACTGTGTTGAATATCGTGATTGACACATTTACCTGATAAACAGACGCCTTGGGTAAATCTAGGCACACGGTGCAGCACAGGACTGAGTACAGCCTCTCCTCCAGCTTCCCCGCCTCTCCTTCGGGCGCTTTGGCCTTCTTCTTGGGCGGCTCGTCAGGGTCAGGCTCAGGCCCCTCTCTCCTAGAGCCGAGCTCTTCCTGCATGGCTGCCACCCCGGCTACGGCCTCCACCGCTGCCCCCACGACCCCCAGCCCGACTGAGGAGGAGCTGGGGGCGGCCACAACACCCACGTCTCTCTCCTCCAGCGACGACATGGCGAATACTGTCTAAAGCCTGTGATGGACCTGGCGCAACTGGTCCCATAAAACATAAATATTAGCACGTTAGCTCACCTTAGCCCACAGTCAGCTGACAGCTAACTGTTAGCAGGCTATGCTAACGCTGTCAGAGGAATGTAGTTATTAACTCATTATTAATGCTGACCCCCGCCTACCAACACTCAGCTCAACAAGCCAATTACTGAACAACATTGACACCAAGTGTAAAATGTAATAACAACTATTCTGCGACATTAAGCAAGTATTACTAGTTTTGATCACTTACAGTGCGGCTAGCAGAATTTGTGGCTAGCAGCGTTGACAAACACAGCAGTCCTCCCTTTGCAGAACAAAAACAACTCGTCCTGATGCTCTCGACGCCGTTATGCACAATGACAGCGGACAACACACGCGCATCCACGGCCCAGCTCCGCTGCTCACTCACGTCCCTGCTCCGGTCCTGGCAGACTGAGTCCCCGGGACCAACGAGCCCTGCTGCTGATTAAACAGAGACACTTGTGTTGGGACCCGTCTCTTTGGCTACACAGCCATCTTTGTTTTTCCTATCTGTCTCCCCGACTTCACCCTACACTGCTTCAGTCAACACCGGGTCAGTGCGTTACTCAGGCTCTCGGTCGAAGTCAAGTTTCGTGTTTAAATGTAAATACTTTGTCCCTTTCTCAAGCCCTCATGTAATTACTACAACAGCCTGTCCTGTCCGCGGATTGGCAGTCACACTCAGCTGAATGTTTTGTTGTGGCAGATGACTTGGGGTATTTAAAGAGCTTTATAATGCGCATGCGCAGCAGTCAACTTTGGCCAGCATATGCCAGGACTTGAAAGGTGACCAAAACCTGATCTGCGACAAATGGGGGCCTGTTAAAAGCTTATTCTTTAAAGTAGGAGGGGATCTTAGCTAGTGTGATGTCCAGAAACTTGACCCAGTCAGTTGTTTTTGTTATGCTGATGCTTATAACGGGTTCTTGTATAATTTTTCCCAGTCAAGTTTGCAGCTAGTTAAGGGTCCCCGTGCTTGTGTTAGTTACTGACTGACGTCACACAAGCCCATTGAGAAAAAAAAAAAAAAAAAAAGGCAAATCGATGAGAGCCATGACTTCTCTCGCCCCAGGAGGGATCATGTTTTTGGGTGGGGTGCATCTGATATATAGCATGGGGTTATGTGTGTTTGGGTAGGTGGGGCAGAGCGTCAGCTGTCTGCAATCACGGGGGACACGTCTAAACCACTCCCATTGGACAGAATGCCTTACTTGGTCTGACGGGAATGCTATGCTGGATACCATACCTTTCTTATTCATATAGAACTTTAAATGCAGATTTTCCTGATATATGAATGAACAACGTGAAGAACAAGCCATTAAATGTCATGCTACTTTTACTAAAATTACACATAGTGGCCTAAAGCTTTGCAAGGTTCATGAATAAGCAACAAGACAACAGTACTGGTTATAATTGACAAATATGCAAAATATCAAATGCTAAAAAACTAACAAAACAAAATGAAAAATACTATAAAATGCATTTAAATAGCACTGAATATTCCGTTTCGCTTCATTCTTCAGGATTTCAATATTTACAAATCCTGATAATAAAAGTAAGGATAACTGGGTAATTACACATTTCTTGATTAGCTCATGATTGTAGTATGAATAGGTTAAATAAGCAGTGATTCATGGAGCCTCATCATCAGACATTATTCACAGTCTGGTTGAATATCTAATCATCTGTACAAGATTCACAAATGAGAAATCAGGGCTATTGTGAAAGATGAGATTGCTGTGCAGGGTGGGTGGTTGGTTGGGGTTGGCTGGGGTCCCGGTTTTGGTCTGGTTTCATGATCTGGGTGGTGCAGTAGTAGACTTATCACTTGAGTGTGAGGTGTGAGAGTCATTTGTTCATCAATCAAGATGTGTTTTGGCTTAAAGATGTTGGTTAGATTTGATTATTGTTCTGCCCTTGAATACTTTTCACATTATCCTTCTTGCATGGATTCAGCTGTGGATAAGAGCTGTTCTTAAAGTCAAAAGAATTTTCCTGTCCTATCCTTGGTGGTGGCGGTGTTTTAGCTCCATTTCTCCGTTTCTCAGCCTCCGTTTCAGTTTGTCTTTCAATGCTCAGCTCTGCGTTGTAAATGAGCACACCCTCAGTGCTGATAAGTTTATTGTCTGCAGCAGGTTTTGGGAGTCTCTCTGATTGTTCCTCAGCCAGTACTACTCTGTATTTGTCATCTGTTACCACCCCCTGTTGGCAAATGGAAGTCATAGCCTTCACCCATGGATGCATCAGGGTTTGTTCTGCAGTCAGCCTCAGTGAAGGATCTGGCTGAAGGAGGGTTCGAACAAGGTGCTTGGCCTCTGTACATATGCAAAATAAAAAACTGCAATTGTAGAAATCTAGACAATTGTATGATGTAACTACATCAATAAAAAGTAAGTCTTACCTTCTGAAATGGGGTCCCAGTATGGTGACAGAAAGTGTAGATGGGCCTGTTTTATTAGCTGGAAAAGCTCTTCCTGGTCTCTTTCTCTACTGCGAAACGGAGGGAAACCACATAGAAGTATATAGAGAAGAACTCCAAGAGCCCAGACATCAACAGGCACCCCATAACCTGTGTGTTTATACAGACAAGCCAGATGCATACGGCATAAGTATGAGAGACTGCACAACATACTGTACAATACATGATAGATTCAGCACTGTGCTTGCCTGTCTCCAGCAGAATCTCTGGAGCCACATATGTGGGTGTGCCACAAATAGTGAAGACCGGTTCTGTCACAATCATGGCAAGACCAAAGTCACCCAGTTTCAGTCTGCAGATGCCATCAGTGAGGTGCTCAATCTAAATGAGGAAATATTGAAATTGATTATGAAAAGGGATAAAACTAATATTTGATTGTCAATAATATAATAAAACACTAGTTTAAAACCCAAAAACATTGAAATAGTGATGAGAAGTACCATAATAAAATAAAAGTAATAAATGTATCAAATTACTCCAAGAGATTGCAAGACTTGTACCTATAAACTTTAACAACTACTTTTACACAATTATGGAAGCTTGATTGTTATTATTATTTTCTTGTATTTGCATATGCGCACACCACATTATCAGCGCTCATTATAATCGCTAACCCCCAGTGCAACTCACCAGCAGGTTTTCTGGTTTGAGGTCTCGGTGCACGATGCTCTTGCAGTGAATATAACTCAGTGCTTGGCTCACGTCTGATACCATCATCCCTGCCTCTAATTCAGAAAACTTGCCCTTCTCACTGATGGCCTCAAACAAGTCTCCTCCACTCACAAACTCCATCACCAGGTATGAATGGGTGTCCGTGTGATGGTGTGCAAAAAGTCGTACTATCCGAGGGTGACACAGGCTTCCCAAAAGACTCAGCTCATTCTGCATCATGTGCTCTCGGCCAATCAGCTTTGAACGCTCTATGATCTTCAGTGCAAGAGTTTGTCCATTGTCACGACGGCGACACTCGCATACCACCGCAAAGTTCCCATCGCCAATCACTCGTCCGATTTCATAACACTGCTCAATATCTGACAGAGTGACGTTACTCTCACTTAGAGGAGATGCAAATCTCTCCCCTGGTCGGTGTGGCTGCACTGTCTCTGGACTCATGATGTGATGATGTGATTTGACAAATACTTCATTCTCATTTAAACTTGGCTTTGGAGAAAGAGCTGCCAACTGGACATCCAACTTTGGCCTGTCTTCAGGTGATGGGGCCCTTCCTGTTGGTTTCTTCATGACGGGAGGAAGTGGTGCCTTCCCAGAGAGAACATTCATCTGTTCCTGAGGTTGGCATCTTGTTTGTGTGGCCAAGCAGTTATCACACAGTGTGGGAGAAGGTATATCTAAGTTCCTCAAAGGATCTTGGTGTCCAAAAGGCCCTATGACTGAAGGAGGCCTATGCATTAATCCACCTTTTACTCTAAGTTTCTGCAGGTTATTGGGAACAGGTTTTCTGTTTTTTTTATGAATTTGCTGTGGTAACAAACTGTTGGTATTTTTTGCATTCCTAATCTGAGTATTTGGGTGCTTTTGTTCCCCTGTTTGCGCTCCACTGCTGTCTGTGCCCTCACTGTATCCACTGTCAGCCTTAGCTGCTTTGTCAGGTGATGGACGCAGCCTCTTCTCCCATGACTTCAATGCATCTGTTTGATAATGAGTGTCATCTGGGAAAAGCTCCTCCAGCGCCTCCTTCACACAGCTCAGGTCTGGACGTGCTTTCCCCAGAGCAAGAAACGCCACTTCTCCACAGAAAAAGTCACACACACCTTTCACCTGTGACAATGAGAACACAATTACTTTCAAACTCAGAGGAAAAGGTGCGTGACTGTTCTGGTAGAGGATCTGCAATCCGCATGTCTCCATTAAGGTTTCACAGTATGGCATTAAATTAATCTCCATGGAGACAAGCAGGTGCCAATTTCAAGGTCAGATTTGTGGAGAGGCAATTCTTCAGAAAACATAATGTTTTTTTTCAAGGTATTTTTTAGCTTTAGCAAGAGACGAAAGATTAATGCCATAATATGGAACATCCCAGGAAAAGCTACATCTTCAAGCAGGTGACAGACTCTCCACCACAAAAGTTGTATAGTTCACGTTAAGAGTATTTAGCTTTGTTGTGATGGATCAAGATGAGTAGAATCTTGCACCTCTCGAGCGTGGACAGTGTAAAGTCGTGTGACTCTTGCTCGGTGCCATCGAGGAAATCCCAAAGCCTCAGAGAGATCCAATAGCAGTTGCTCAAAAGATACCACACCTCTGCGGTTCAGGAGCACTGTCACCTAAAACAGCATCATTAACAGTATTTATTTCAAAATGGTTACAATGAGATTGGTTGACCATGCAGATAGAAGGTGACTAGGCAAAACATTACTGTGTAAAGCAGCAAGTGGCCACATTGTAAGTGAAGAGCTATTACAATCAGTACGATCACACAATCATGGATGGCTATTGTAGCTGTCCTGCCCCGGCAACAACAAAAAATAACCTGTACTTATCTACCTCAGAACATGCAGTGATTAGCATACAGACTTGTCAAAATGCTTTATTACTTATGCCAAACTAAAGCACCTTTCTCATCGTATTTTGATCCTTGGGCCGAATGATGGTGACCAGATGAGGACGCTCCGCGCTTTCCTCTGCATGGCGAGTGTGGAACAGAGGGAGTTGAGGAGGTAGGTGATGGGCTTTTGCTGGATGTAAAGGCCAAGGCTGGGGCATCCCTACCGGACGTTTCAGAGAGGGGTCAGGAGGCACTAAAATGGGAGAGGAATGAGGGGAGTGCATGGGCAAACACAAAGGGAAGAAGTCATGAACTGTAGCTACATGAAGAAAAGTTATGAGTAACACAATACCAGTTCTTTATGCTGGCAGTGTGTGTGTGTGTAAACAAATCCGTCTGATCAGATTTGAGTGTTTCCATCACACAGAGTGCAGGGGCCATTCGAGATTCTTTTGAGCACCTTGCACCATCGGCTGAATAATTTAGGCTTCCTTAAGTCACAAGAAGCTACATACACAAGCATGCACAGCTCTACAAAAGCCACTTTGACCTGGATAGAGCTTAGATGAATCTGCATGATTAATGAGGGTTTAAAGACACACACACTGTGCCTTGACGTTTCACTTTCTGGCACTGAGGAGAGAGAGATGCTATCTGTGCTCGTCCAGTCTGTGGGGTTTATTTTGTTTAGCTTGGAACATAAGAACCAGGGCCTCACTTTTAACGGGACACCAGCGACCCCCTGATGGGTTGATGAAAAATTAGGACTGTTGCCACAGCAATTAACTTTAGGTTGCACTCACGTGACATCCTTATGTTCTAGAATCCCTATTGTTTAACACTGAGCTGGGGACAGGTCAGAACTCTATGGTAGATTTAGCTATTTAACTGATTCAAGAAGTTGACATAGTTTATTGTTAATAGCTCTGTAATTACTGGGGGGTGGTGGCATAATTAAACACTTAACAAGACATGATTGTTGTCACAAAAGTTTGTGGAGCCAAGTCCTGACAATAAATCATAAGTTTGGATATTAAAATATTGGATATTTAAAAACAGTGAATTTCCCAGTTATTTACACTCCATCTGAATTTATGACATCATCACATTTGAACACAAAATGAGGCCTATAAACAGGAAGCACACACAGACACAGACACAGACACACACACACACACACACACACACACACACACACGCACGCACACACACACACACACACACACACACACACACACACACACACACACACACACACACACACACACACACACACACACACACACACACACACACACACACACACACACACACACTGCAATTGTCATGCATCTCTGACATTACGCTGCTGTTATGTGAAACATGGTATACGCCACCAGAGCTATCACGAGCTTGTGTCAATAAAACACGCAATTAAACACCGCAAATAAAAAAAAAACTGCAAAACAAATGGTTTGCCAGGTAAACAAAAACAGAACCAAATGTCCAGAAACACAATCACAACACTTTCATAACTAACTTTGACCCTAATCTCATAATATTACAATCATTCAGACTCACTTGTTGCTTTCCATTTACGAGCTGCTTCACATCCAAAGCGGCCTTTATGAGAGGTCGTCATCTTTGACTTGTAAGAAAAACACGAGATACTTTTGTGTTTGTTTTTTGATTCTCCTCTAAGTCACTGCCATCGTCTGTTCCTGTGATGCCCTCCTGGGAAAAGATAACGGGATTAACGAGACGCTCAGTGAGAGACCCGGACCTGGTGTACCACCGTTACCAAGGAGACGCGTCAAATGCACGTGTTTACTTCAACCGGAAGTGGTGATAATGTTTTACTTTTTACTAATAGAAATTATAATTAACATTAGATATGAGATTATTGAATATCTCCAAGAATTATCTTCATATATCATTTAAAAAAAAGTTTGATTTGGGTTAATTTCATTAGCTTTATTTTGAAATTCGACGGAAATTGACTTTCAGTATGCAATGGGGAATGCACTGCACGCGTTTGGAAATTGTAAAAAAAAAAAAACAAAAAAAAAAAAAAACCATAACAAAAACAACAACAACTAGAGCGCCAAAACGCCAAAACAGGAAGCTTTTTTTTGTCTAGGCCTACGCATTCAGTGTAATCGACGGAGTTAGTTTTCTTGTGTTTAAACCAGGACTCAGCTCGTTGTGTCGTTGTGTAACGCCATTTGTGAAAGATCTTCTTACAGAAGGTAGGAGTCTATTGAGTTCGGGATAGGACGTCAAAAACAGCCGTTGCTATGGAAATCCGCCATGTTTGTTGTTAGCGTGCTAAACTTATATAGAAAAACATTAGCCAAAACAATATCAAAAAGTGAACAAAAAATCCATGTAAGAACCTGATAAACTGCTGGGTCACTTCCATTGACCGTACTGTCTATGGTCACTGGTAAACACATTTATCAATATACAATGTTAGAATTAATGCCAAGTTTAGTATTTAGCATCTTAAACTCCCCATTGATTTAACAGTGGGCTAACTGAAAATTCTTTTCCTCAATTACTGAGACGCTATACTTCATCTCTTCGACTTTTTGCTGCTATGACAAGTTAATAAGGGGGAAAAAAAACTTTGTAAGGTCATCATCGTATTAATTATTATCATCCACTTAACATAGCGTTTGGCATTGGCTGTGTGGAAATATGTATAATGTTGGGGCAACGTCTTCTGCTTTTCACTTGAACGAACAGCTCCAAAGGAAAGAGATGGCGGGTCTATAATAAAGTCCAACCCAGTCCGTCTCCATAGTGTCATTGATGGCATTCAGTGCACAACAGCACAAACACACAGCCGTCTGTGTTCACTCCATCTTTCAATAAATTGCCCCCGTGGGCGAGTTTCCATGGACGCTGTTAATATTGGCGGAGTAAGTAAAGACCCCGGGATTCACAAAACGAGGCAACCAACTGTGTGTCAGACTAAAGCAAGAATTATTTTAAAGTCCAATATAGGGCCACTTGTATCTACTGTCAAAAGAAGGCAGTTTCATGATTTAGTTTTGCAATAATTAATGATTAAGCTAATTTAAGAACAGGTATTAATATGTACTACTATATAAAGTTGTTGGTTTGAAAAATGGTTTGAGTCCTAGGTTATAGTTTACAAATCTTCAGAACTGACCAAATTTAGGGCATATTTCTGATGCAATACCTAAAATAGTCAACAGAGGGAGTAAGTGCACATGCTTTTGATCAGTTTAACCCTCAGCTTCAAGTTCTCAGACATCTTGGGGTTTTTAGTACCAAGAACTAAGTGCCATAATTCCTGTTTAGTCAGAGGAACCATGCTGTCCCCCTTGCTCGCGTTCATGCCATTATAGACTGTGGCTGAAAGTGGGTGTAACTGGCTTTAACATTTGAATATTTAAAGTGTGGGTAGGAAAACACTAAGTTACTTCTATTGAGCACTGTAAACCATACACATAAAACTGTGACGCACAAAAAGTTGCATGTTGTAAAATTAAATGGACAAACTCAATTATTCTGAATTGTACTTAATGAAGAAGTATATTTGTGGACCAGTAATTTATATTGTCCCTAAAGTGAAGTGCATTAAATGGGGACTAGATGGGACTAGAAAGTACTAGGCAAAAGGTTTGTCCAGTGCAAAAACTATTAGGTCTTGAGATGCTAGTATTATTACCAATCATATTACCATAAGCCACCCCATTTGCTTTGAGTATTAAATCTTAACTTACTTGACAATAATGGCAACTAGGCAATAATGCTATCCACTTGTTGTGCTGTAATATCACAGCACGGTGGCGCATCTCTGAAAAAGAGATGCTAAATCTCAGTGGGACTGTTTAAATAAAGGTCAATAAATAAATAAATCACAACCAAGCCTTTAAAGAACAAATAATGCTGTGCTGCTCTGAGGTCAGTGTGCAAAAATCAACTACTACTACTACTACTACTACTACTACTACTACTACTACTACTACTACTACTACTGTAAACATTCAAACCTGCCAAGTTATCAAGTTATCATTATTTCCTCATTTTTGTCAGTCAATGGTAAAAATGTGAGCGACATGCCATTATTTATAACAGACTTCAATGTGTGAAGTAGAAGAATATATTCCCCCACATTTTATTTAATGAAGGCAGAATGAAGGCCAGCCAAATACAATCGGTTGTGTATGTAATAGGGCTGCAAAATATCCCAAAAGTATCGATATCACAACACACTAAATATATTGCACTAAAACTAACTTTAGGTTCTCCAGAATTTTACTTATTTTTAATGAAAATTGAACGAGTAGACTTTATTTATTATTATTTATTTAGTCCTTGATTTAATGTTGGATTTATCTCTCTCTCTCTCTCTCTCTCTCTCTCTCTCTCTCTCTCTCTCTCTCTCTCTCTATATATATATATATATATATATGTGTGTGTGTGTGTGTGTGTGTGTGTGTGTGTGTGTGTGTGTGTGTGTGTGTGTGTGTGTGTGTGTGTGTACAGAGTCTGAGTAATAAATTAAGGCATTCACATTTCTGTTTCAATATAACTGAAATTGTGTTAACTAAAGTGTTAAATATTGCAGTAATTTACAGCCATATCAGTATTTTATCATGCAGTTATCTAGGTGAGGTCAGCCCCAGAAGCCAGAATACAGAATACAATACATGTTTGAACAGAGCAGGATAAATAAAGGAGGGGCATTTGTGACATTGAGCTGGAGAGGAATCAGAGGAATCAGTGCTCATGTATGTTCATTTTCTCACCAAGTAAAAAATAATTAAAGGTGGGAGATATACTGCAAAATTGATGATATCTATAGCAATCTTGGAGATATGCAAAGTCAGGATATTGAGCATGAGCAATAATATAAAACAGAAGAACAAACCGTCATGAAGAACAAAAATAAAACACACTTGCAGTGTAATCTTTCTAATAAGGGTTGTGATAGTTCTGTAATCATTCTGTATATTTTCCAGTTCATTCTTGTTTTGTGCAATGATATTGTGCATGATATTTACTGGCAGTAATGAAGTTATTGATATTATGAAGTTAATTGATTATTCAACTATCAAAATTGTGTCTATTTCTTGTATGAAAATCATAGCACTGGCTCCATTTGTAAACATGACTGCGGTCAACAACCCTTACAACTGTCTAGCCTGAAAGTTAGATTTTTCTCTAAACAAACAGTTGAGACAAGTAATATCAATACGTCAATACATACACATCTGTTGCACAAACATTTTTTGCTTTATTGTAGGGCTCCAAGATTTATCACAATCGTATTTAAATCACAAGTTTTTAGATCTGTACAAACATGTTTTGAAAGTGATTCTTTTATTACTTTGTCAGTTCATAGGCCTATTTCAGACATGCTTAGAATGTGAACTTTGAACTACTAAAACATACATCACAAATCTAATCACAATTACATTACTCGTCAGAAAAATTGTAATTAGATACTTTTTCCAAATCGAGCAGCTCTATTTTATTGGTTTCATGCGTTTTTGACACCTGTGAAAGTCATCAGGAGGGCATGTCTGGGAAGGCCTTTTCCAAAAGAAACGGCATGTGAATTCAAATCTCACTCCACTATATCATGCCACTGCATTACATCAGACCGCCCTCTTGTGCGTCGTTTGACAAGCGGAGAACATATCCCAGACCAAACCGAATCACCTCGACCTTTCACCCCCTCTCTCTCCTCAATTTATTCCATGCGTCTCCCTCTCTCACCCGCTCTGTCTCACACCTGTTTGACTTGGACGCCACAGCCGCGCACACACGCTACAGATTTGTTCCAACACATAGCCCAAACATGTGGTAGTTTGACCGCCGCTTTAAGGGTGAAAAAGTAGGGCAGGGTGTGCAACTCAGCTCAGTCACAGAATGTACTCTTTTCAAATTAAACTTTTAAGCATCCGATTTAGTAGGGGTCACACAAATTATGGGTAGAAATATCTCTCATAACCGCACTGTGCACGCAATTTTGAAAAATTAGGCCTGTCACAATAATACATTATGAAGTACGACATATTGCATGCCGAAAATAGCACGTTAAACTATAATACTGAAAGAGCTCATACTGTGACAAAAAGATCTCCACTAATACAAATAAAAAGTATAGACATTACATATTGTGTCCAAAAAAGTATTTTAAAAAACTGTCTATCAAAGAACAGTTGCTTTGAAATCATCATGAAAATAGTACACCAGAACAGTGGACAAAATTTGTCTGACCTGAGATATGTCTTGTGGCATTTCATAGACATTAATGCAACACAGAAACAACTAAACAGAGCAACTGACTGTCCATTGTCACCTTCCTAGTGCTTTTATTTTTGCACTCATGATCAACCATATGCACAGTATACAGGATTAGGGCTGTAGTCGACTAAAGTTCATGCACAAACAACATGAAAAGTACAGGTACACAGTGTGTGTGCGTGTATATATATATATATATATATATATATATATATATATATATATATATATATATATATATATATCATCTCATCAGCTAACTAACTCCATATCTTCTCCTTTTTGCTGTTGTCCCATATAAATCCTTTTAATCAAAACAAAATAATTAGTTAATCGAATAAATGACTAAAGGATTACAGACCTACAATATATACCTCATGTATTGACTAGCTTGTTTGCATTCACATTTGTCTCTTATCTATCCCTTCTTACAGATAGGGGTTACCAAGTGCAAACCAGCCAGATCAACAAAACAAAAAAGATCAAGACTGAAAAGGAAAAGCAGAGCAGTGGATTACGGTACCCATTCAACCTTCAACCCCACCCTAAAAATTCGACTCCTTCCCCCACTCTTTCTATTCTCTCTCTCAGCAGGAGCATCTTACACAAGTCTCCTGCCCCCTCTTTGCATTTCATTCTACTTTGAGTGCGACTTCTTTTACAGCCTGTTGATCTTTCTCAACCTTACATTCATGTTGTAAAGTGCATTACCATATCACAAGGAATGAGCATCTCTAAGTGTTGAGATGTCTGGGTAGAGCATAAACAACATTTGCCAGAAACTACTTGCCACAAGAGATAATGAGTCCTTTTAGTAACTTTTCACATTGTACCTTGCTAAAGTTTGGACACATCTTTTTAGATAAGAGCTGTGAAACTAGTAAGTAAGTTACAAGAGCCAATAATTGTATTTAAGCTTCAATAAACGTTATTTGACCTAAAAGTCATATTTACATTTTATCTTAATGTTCTTTAGTAACTGTTCTTTTAATAATATAGTACTGTTCGGGAAAAAAAAAAACAGGGAAAAGAAATAATAAGTATGTTTGTTTAAGGTTCCTTTAAGTTTCAAGCAGTTAAAAGTATTGTTTTGTTCCACGATGAGATAAGATGAATTTTATTGATTTGAAAGCCAAAAACATAACTTCTAACATATCACATAGATTGACATATTTATTTTAGTGTGTCAAAATAGTGCACCAAAGAAATTATATATGTAGAATAGATACATGAAAGATACAAATATTAGCATAAAGGATATATACTGTGCTTGCTTGGTTATAATGTTGTCGGCCTGAAAGAAAGGTTTTAGGAAGCTGGAAAGGCTTTATTCTGTGTGTGGTAGATGACTACAAAAACAGACATCAATTATAGTGTGCAATAAAAGTAGCATAGTTGAGATTCTTGCAAAAACAAGCAAACCACATTGTACACATATATCTGTCTTTGTCTGCATCTCTCCCTTCTCCGCCCCTCCCCTGCACTCTCTGCTCAGGATGATGACATCACAAACAGCCGGTATAAATCCAGCCAGTCAGGTCACAGCAGAACCTCAGCGCTGACTCCTCCAAACTCCTCTGCCTCTGTCCTCTGTCCCTCTCTCTCTGCGCTTGTTCTGTCTCACACCTTCACTCATTCCTCTCCTGTCTGCTGCAGAAATGGCCGAAGCTTTTGTTGGCACGTGGAATCTGAAGAACAGCGAGAACTTCGATGAATACATGAAGGCGCTCGGTGAGTCTTCTGCTGAGTATTAGGAGGAAAACTGCAACATTTTTTTCTACTTTGGGTGTTTGCGCATGTGTGAGTCACCAAAAAGAGAAGATGGAGTGCTGCATTCAAGTGAGCATATGTAAAGATTGTACTTGAGCAAGATGTTTGTGCTGAACCAAGGCAAAGAATACAGATATTGAAAACTCAGCTTTTAAAAGGTTTTAAAAGCTGAGTTTTCAACCAAGAAGATCAGACATAACAGCTAGAAATAGAAAAGCTGAAAAGCAACAGAAGAAAACTGTAGGGAGTGGAAAAAGGGAAGAGTGGTTGACCACATGGCCTGGTGCTGAACACGAGGGGAGGGTGAGGTGGCTGCACTTCTTTCAGAGCAGTGAGGAAAATCTCACAGCCCCACTGGGAGCTGCTGTGATTGGTCAAAGCAGCACATTAACATACACACGAACCCTTGAGCAAATGTGGGTGACCTTAGCTGAAAGCTCTGTATTGTTAAAGGACTATGGGAGCGACTGAATATAAAGAATGCCCCCCAATGCCAGGAAGCAGCCACTGAGACTAATGATACGAAAGAAGTACTTACAATAGTTAACTCACTTTAACTGCACAAACTGATCACACAGGTTTAGAAAATTCAAAAATTAGGATTACTTTACCCCATTATTGTGTTATTACACTACATCTTTGAACAAATTTCCATAACACATGTATATTATTCTACACATATTTTATTTAGCATACCCTTATTTTAGCATAGTCTATACTTTTTACCTTTCTATTGTTATTCATTGTTATATGTTTCAACTTACTGCCAAAGCAAGTTCCTAATTTGTGAATTCTGTTCACCGACTATGGCAATAAAAACCTGATTCTGAACACAGCTGTGACTTTTGCATTGAGAGAAGGGGGCAGGTGCTTTGAGGAGGCATACAGAGGATTTGTGTGACTGACATTCTTGCCTTCTAACAACAATGTCTATCAGCCATCGACGGTCACCATAGGAACACTGTGACCTCTGACCTCATTTACGTTTCATCAATGAGCCCGTCTTCCGCACAGTGACTTTTTGTTTCAACGTGGGAATGCGGTACACTTTAAGTCCAGGAGAGAAACAGTCTTGTCAGGATAAAAGATTTAGGAGATGGGCGTGGATTATCACTAACCAATAGAAATTCATGCAGAGTAATTGTGCGTATTTGCCAAGTCCAGACGTGTAGCTAGGTCATTGGAACAAACAATGTTTGAAGAACATGTTTCTAAGTTGGACAAAGTTGAGGTTGTCAAATAGAGATCACAGTTGTCAGTCACATGAGAGCCGGAAGGTAAATCCCGCAGCCACTAGTAACATGCCACACTTGTTCAATAAATTAAGTACAGATTGTTACTTTCTGGTGTTCTGTAATGGGTTACATACCTATTTATATATATTTATTTATTTATTTATTTATTTATTCTTTAGGTGTGGGTTTTGCCACCCGTAAGATTGGCTCGATAACCAAACCCACCACCATCATTTCCTTGGATGGCGACCTCGTGACAGTGAAGACCCAAAGTTCTGTCAAAAACACAGAGCTCAGCTTCAAGCTGGGTGAAGAGTTTGACGAGACCACCGCAGACGACAGGAAAGTTAAGGTAACTGAAGCGGTTAGATTAAAAATAGTAATAAATTAGGATTAATTACTTGAAGGGTAAAATCATTGTGGTTTGGTAAGCCTTTTAGCTCATGGACATATTCAAAACATCAATCACGAGCTCTGCTGTGTATAATTAAAGAGATAAGCATGACGGATGGAGGCAAACATTCAGGGATCATCTCATTTGGAGGCTGTTTATATTTTTATTGGTCCGTAAAGGTAGGGTCAGTGAGTTCAAGGGTTAGAGGCCAAAGGTCAGTCCAAATTTACAAGCTGAAAAAAAGACCCAAGGACTTAAACCTCAGTGCATCAACAAAGTGAGACAAAGAGCAGTAGTTATTTTTACACTTTAACTAATATGCTAAACAATTCTCAATTATGTCTCAAGTCTTTATTCTGTCTTTTGCATTTTCACATTTTTCAATTAGAATTTGGATATATGTTGGGTCATGGAAGATCTGTACCTGCACATTTCTGCTAAAGCATGTCTAATGCGTTCTAATTTCTCTTAGTATCTTGCACATAAACTATTTCAATAACAGCAAATTCTACAGTGCGATGCATGGATCTATTTTGAATAAGGCACTCCCTCCATTGCTGACATTGTAAAGTTAATATATATATTTTTTTCTATATTTGGCCACAGTCCGTAGTAAACATTGATGGCGGCAAAATGGTGCATGTACAGAAATGGGACGGCAAAGAGACCAGCCTGGTGAGAGAGGTCAAAGACAACGCCCTCATATTGGTCAGTACTCTTGAAATGTATCATTTAATTGTGTAATTAATTGCATTTTGTGTGGATTATTATTTTCCAAACTGAGAGCATACCTCTGTCTTTTTTTAGACACTCACAATTGGAGATGTTGTTTGCACGCGCCAATATGAGAAAGCAGAGTGAAGTCCAACACTGAAAAAACACAAAATACTACATACAACAACTAACCCCTGCTTTCCAACAACTTCAGAACCACTCGGCCCAGGCCAAGTCGAACCCTTGGTGCACGTCATACAGTTCAACGATTACACTGTTTGTTCAGTTACTGCTGCTGTGATTTCTCCTTATACTCCTCTTTGCCCTAAAACCGTTTCTCTTTTACCAAACACTGAATAAATTCCAGTACATGTGTTGTTTTTAGCTTGAATACTATGTCTGCTTTTGTAAAGGATATGTGTAAAGCATGGCGCCTGTGTTCTACCAGGAAAAATGTTTGTGACTGATTATTGTGACTGGAAATAATCAGAATAAAAGTGTCCACATGCTTGGATAAAGTGTTAAAATGCCTTTTTTTATTATTAATTTGGAGAAATAAATGTTAATGAAATGTTAGTATTAGAAATATATATATATATATATATATATATATATATTAAATATATACAAATATATTGCCTACACTGTCCACAAAAATATAAATGACGTTAGCGCGACACATTGTTAATCTTTAATTATAATCATGGGTTTGAATCCCGGACCACCCCAACGTCACACGATCTCTCTGGGTGGAGTCTGCATGTCCTCCCTGTGTTACCGTGGGTTCTCTCCGGGTTCTCCGGCTTCCTCCCACCGTCCAAAGACATGACTGTGTAGGTTAATTGGAAACTCTAAATTGCCCATAGTGTATGAATGTGAGAGTGAATGGTTCTCTGTCAATGTCCGTGTCTCTGTGTTAGCCCTGCGATGAGTTGGCCACTGTCCAGGGTGTACCCCGCCTAAGGCCCAAAATCACTGGGATAGGCTCCAGTCACCCGTGACCCTGGGAACAGGAATAAGCGGTAGAAAATGAATGAATGAATGAATTCCAAAGACTTTCATACTTCAGGGTGTACTATTGATGTGACTGTCAGTGTGGAGCCCCACACCTTTGTCATAGGAAAGTGTCGTCACCACTTTCTCTTATTCCACCCTCGTGCTGTGCTTGTGTATAACCTTCTATATTAGGCCCAAACCCTCCCACTGTGTGTACGGGTGTCATATGTTGCTATCAAGCAGCCAACTGTAGAGCTACTAAGGCCTAAGGGGGCATTTGAAGGAGATCATTCATAATAAAACATTTTATTGTGGCAAATGAGAAGAATTAACCAACAACCACCATTTTATGATAGAGATTGCAGATGTCAAATCAAAACTAATTTATTTTGTCAGGTTATATTAACCCCTGCTCTATTTTGAATTCTTCTAAAGAACATGGCACATAACAACTTTAAGCTCCACAGTGTATACCAGTCTGAAGTTTGTAACGAGTGATCTGAAACATCAACCATCAACATAAGTGCAGGTGGATGTGGTTCACTAAAAGGCCAGCTGTGTCACTGTAATATTTTGCATGCAAACATCAATGACCCAAAAGAGAAATGTGTCTTGCAGTCTTCAACTAGAAACAATATGTCACATCACTACATTAAAAAATAGGTCAAAGCAGCAGCACAAACAAAATATCAACCACTCCACTGTTGTTGGTTTAGTTCAGCAAGAAAAGGTTTTTGAAGTGTTACCTTCTCACCCACTGACCCGCCTAAAATCTGTTGTGTGTATCATCTTAAAGGGACATCCCCTGCAGCAGAGAAAACAAACTCAATGGGACCCCAGGGTGGACCTTTTCCTCCAGATTTATGTTCACCGTTGGGATGAAATGTGTTTTGCACTCAATATCACAGAGATAACAACATGTCAACAAATAGGTAAATGTCCTTTAAACCACCACGTAATAAACATAAACAGTTTACATGCAGAAAAATGCAAGAACAAAATTGCTCAATAATGAACAAAAATGAGAGATGTCTATCATAGTCACAGAAGGTTCCTGTCAAACTCATTCATGTCACAATACATTTCCTGTAATTGAACATAACTTCCTGTGTTTGGGGGTGTGCAAATTTACTACAGTTAAGGGAGAATACTTGATTATGGATTTCATTGAGCATAGGAAATCTGAGAGGTGTACATCATAGTTGGTCTTCAAATGGGATAGCCACATGCCACATGCTGGTATATTGCTTACTCTTCTCGAATTACAAATGATGTGTATACTCTTACCACTGTGGCAGAGGCAAAGGTTACTTCAGGACAAGTGAAAGCCACGGCCAGGACTTTTCTAGAGTAATGTTCTTTGATCTGAAAGTCTTTATGTGCAATTCATAAACTAAAACAATTTAAATCTATGTTGTTAATGATAATGTTGGTGACAATATTTTTGATACCAATGCGAAATACCCGTTGTCAGTGGTGTGTACTTATCTGTAAACTGTGTCCTTTAGCTATGTTTATGAGACTTGTGTTTCTTATGTTTTTTCTTCTTTCTGTCTTCTCTGTCATGACGCTGCCTCTTAGATTTGCATTCACTGCTGCTGTCACTGCCACTGTCACTCTCTGAGTCCTTTTGTTCCCTCTTTCTTTTTTTCTTCTTCATTTTCTTTTCCTGAAAAAGTATAGAAATATTTTTTTCCAGAACATGGGAATACACAATTTATAATTGTATCATATTGATAAAAACTGCCACTGAGACAAGTTAAGTTCAATAAGGATGAGACAAGAAATTATGTCACAAGATCTCACAAGATGAAAATGCCATATGGAAAATTATTATGTCATCTTGTCTTGTTCCAATGTTGTATCTCGTCGTTTTGAAGGAATTGTGTCTAATCCCTAGTTCAGGATAAACAAGTTATAACTACTAATCATTTTTACTATTACCTTCTTTTTCTTCCGTTTGTCAGAATCTTCCCTCGTTGCAGATGCTGAGGTCTGCTGTAATGGCTCTTCATCATCCTCTTCAGGCAGAAGTGCGTACTGCAAGCCAGGTGCTGAGAAACAATCTTTTGTAAAGTGTCCTGAAATCAAAGATACAGGTCATAAACTGTGATAAATCAGACACTCATTTAATATAAGATGTTCTACCTTTACAACCACACTTTGAGCAAGTTGTATTAAGTACAGCCTCCAGTGTGATTTTGTTTCTTGTACCATCTTTGAACTGCTTGCGTCTTCGTGCATCCTGGCTACAAACACATGAATTAAACAAAATGCAAAAAAAAACTGCATTCTATGCTCGCTGAGAAAAATAAAACATACTCAGCCATAACATTGTTGGGATCCAAGTCCCGGCCAGTGCCCTGATTGACAGCTTTCATGGAGAAGGACAGCTTCACTTTTTCACCTTGAATCTGAGATAAACAAGATTACTGTAATGATTTATTCATTCATAAAATGTATGAAAAAAAACACGTATTACCTCTCTCCCAATGACTTTGATCCACACCTGCTCTCCCACATCCACAATTTCAGAAGGATTTTCAACTCGAGATGCTGACATTTCACTCACATGCACCAGTCCTGCACAAAAAATAGTGCAAACATTAGTTCACCTTATTACCATGTGTATTACGGTATCATCATTATGCTTGGATGAAAATCTTCTCTACTACTTTATTATACTATACTACACTGTTTGACACATACTGCCCTCCAGTGGTGAAACAAAACACTTCTATATTGGCTCGCCTGTACCTTCATGGGTAGGCGTCAACGGCATGCAAAAATACGTGTTATAATAATATGGTTACTTTTTTATTACTTCAGTTTTGTATTTTAGGAATTTTAATATTAATCCATAGAATATGTATTAATAATAATTACAATAACCATGCATTTTATTTAATGACACCTTTAAAGACTCTCATGGTTACCTTACAAGTTAATAAATCAACAATTGAATAACTAACTACAAGGTGAAAAAAATAAAAGAGTCAATCAGGAGATCAGGTGTTTTATGTGTTCAGAGGCCACTCTGAAGAGTTTTTTTATTTTATTTTATGTTCCAGAGTTGTGGGAGCACAGCAACTGAAGGCTGTTGCACCAATTGGCGGCAGAAGGAATGAACGGATGATGGACAGAATATGGGTGCAGGGAGCGGGACGGAGTGTAAAGGTGAAGGAAGTAGGACAGGTAATTTTGTGCAAGATTGTGAAGAGCTTTGTATGTGAAAAGAATAATCTTATAGTCAATCCAAGAAAGACACAAAACATAACACAATGACATATAGAAATATTAAATGCCTAACTATAAGACTCTGAACATTCACATTCAGTTGTTAAAAGAATTCAGACACTTTCCTTCCAAATATTTCAAATGTTCATATTTTATCAAACTGTCACAGAGAAATCTGAATGACACTGATTTATATCTTAATGCAGATTTTCTACTCACCTTGATTCTTGTACCCTGGGAGTCTGACAAATGCCCCATACGTTTGAACAGAGACCACCTCTCCTTTGCAAATGCTGAACAGTGGGGGCAGACCATCAAGGCCAGAAGGCTCTGCATTTGAGCCTGCTCGATCCGACATTGTGGCCCAAGTTATACTGCAGAGAAAAGTGAAACAGTGAATAAAAAATATTTATTGTATATGATGCAATATGTCGAGGACGGCGACATTTAGCGTTAAGGGATTTCGGGGTAAATAATACGATGGTTTTGATGCGTCTGCGATTAGACGAGAAGTGAATTTGATGGAATGAATGTAAACAGACAATCATGCAGACATCACACATTTTTGCCATTTGACCCATATTAAATAGCGTTAGACGAAGACAGAGCTACCGGTCTTACTGCGATTAACTTGTAGGGCTATCAAAATGCGCTTGTAAACATTAATAACCCCAATAACAGATGTAAAACTGTGTTGTTACCTTAGCTAGCCACGGTGTTGTTTCAGAAATACATCCGGTGCAACAGAGGGCGACAACATTAAAAGTAACCAATCAGAGCCCGAGCTGAAACCACCAACCAATCGGATGCCTCAAAACACCGGAATTGATAGTGTTCTCCTGTTTGTCTGTACGCTGCCATCGCGTTCCGCAACGAAACACGTCCATCTATTCCCAGTACAAGGAGTAAATTCGCTTCGACTTGTGTATTATTCTGTTGGAGTCTCCACTATGATTGATCCAAAGAAGAGAGCGGCGGACATGGCGATTGTTCCCACGGCTGTGAAACGACCGAGGAACGAGCTCGTGGCCGCGGCTCAGTCCCAACAGCAGCTCATGGCTACGGTACGGTTCTATGTGCTACAATCGACAGTAATAAAATAAAACCAGCCTAATCTCGCAATCCACGCTTGCAATTTCAGTGTAAAAGTTTGCAGTGGCTCTTAAAGTTATACCATGTAATTTTTATGGTGGAGGGTTTGCCACATACTTGTTTCCACTTGGATTTAAACTGAGTATTCTTCAGTGTGATGAACATAATGACCTATCAGCATAATAAGTTGTTCCACGGCACTTTAGTTTATTTTTATATTGTTTTGGCGTGTTGCACTCTTAATGTTTTTTTTTTTATTACGTTCCATACCGAGCTCTATAGTAGTACATCAAAAAAACAGCCGTTATCAAGGAAATCTGCCATTTTTGCTGTTGGTGTGCTAAACTTACATAGAGAAACATTAGCCAAAACAGTGTAATAAAAAAATTAACAACATATTATGGAAGAACCTGATAAACTGTTGGTAAATACATTTAATACATTTATACTATATTTAATAAATATAGTGTTGCAATAGTTTTTAATTAATACTAAGTTTAGTATTTAGCATCTTAAACTCTCCATTGATTTAACATTGGGCTAACTGAAAATTCTGTTATGTGTGATGTCACGATCCTGCGCTCAATTATGCATTCTTATTAAGACTGGGGTTGCCTCTCTACAGATCTGACTTGTAACTTGTGACTTGATGGCGTCACATCCTTGGAGATTGACACATTTAATGCTTCTCCAGAAAATTTTAGCTAAAGCAATAACATGCCTGTTTAGACAAGCAGGTGAAGGGCTCGCCACCAAAAACGTTACAAAGTTATATTTTTTTTGCTATGCCTCAGAACCACAGACGTAACGTGGACAATCGTGGCACCAAATTCAGCTTTGTTTACATTATACACTTTATTAACCAAAACTGCTGGTAGTAACTGGAAAAAGGTGCACAAATATTGCTTATATTTACAGTTACTGTTAACACTTGACACACAAATATCTGCAAAAAAGGACTAGATAGATAGTATCTTGTAGCTAAATGTGATGCATAATTTGTTTGTGAGTGACAAAATAATTGCAACACAGAATTTTAAAACCCTGGTTTAATTGGAGAGAGTTATTTCTGATGTCTTTTTAGGGCCCCCCTCGGACATCCAGTTTACAGGCTCCGATCATGCTGATGTCTGGGCATGAGGGTGAAGTTTACTGCTGCAAGTTTCATCCAAATGGAGCTACTCTGGCTTCTTCAGGATTTGACAGGCTTATATGTAAGTTTAGTTTATATTAGCATTTACCGTTGTCTGTGGGAAAACACAGATTTTCACTTTGAGTAAATAATAAACTTATTATTCTCTTGTTGTAGTAATGTGGAATGTTTATGGAGATTGTGAAAATTATGCCACTCTGAAAGGACACAGTGGGGCAGTGATGGAGCTGCACTACAACACAGATGGCAGGTATGACTACAACGCACTTCTACCATATCTTCTACTTGGAGCAACAGTGGCTCAGGTAGAGACCTTTTAGGGGCAACAGTGGCTCAGTTGGTAAAGTGCTCATCCCTTGATCCGACTCCTGCTCCTGACTGCTGGTTGAGCGTCCCAATCCACTGGCCCACAGGCTCACGGTTTGATTCCATCTGTTGTCCTACACTCCCAAACACACACTCATTCTTACACCAGCGTACATGGACACTGGAGGCAAGGTGGGTGAAGTGTCTGGCCCAAGGGCATAACTGTATTATGCAATGAACCGAGCATGGAAAGTGCTCTTACCATTAAGCCACTGCAGCCGTACTATTAACCAAGCCCAGCTAGACCCTTCTTAGCTTCTGAGAGCAGACAAGATTTGTATTCTCTAGGTGATATATTAACCCCTCTAAAAGAATACTGATGGAATTATCTCTCTTGTAGCATGCTGTTTTCCGCCAGCACAGACAAGACTGTCGGTGTGTGGGACAGTGAAACTGGAGAGAGGATCAAACGGTTGAAGGGCCATACCTCTTTTGTGAACACATGCTACCCAGCCCGTCGTGGTCCTCAACTGGTCTGCACTGGCAGTGACGATGGTACTGTCAAGGTGAGACTGGCATTTCAGCACAGTGCATTTTATCACTGACTTTTGTGATAACCATTCACTTTTTTTTTTACCATGCAGCTGTGGGACGTCCGTAAAAAAGGAGCGATCCATACTTTCCAGAACACCTACCAAGTCCTGGCTGTCACTTTTAATGATACCAGTGATCAAATCATGTCTGGAGGCATTGACAATGAAATTAAGGTACAGCAAAACAAAGTAGTAGATTTTACCAAGACATGTACACACCTGTCCATTATCCATTATACAGCAATCATTTTAACTTCTTAATAATATGAAGTAATCACAATAAAAATGTATTTGTCTTGATAGGTATGGGACCTGAGACAGAACAAGCTGATCTACACCATGCACGGTCATGGTGATTCAATAACAGGACTTAGTCTGAGCTCAGAGGGATCTTACCTACTGTCCAACTCCATGGACAACACAGGTGTTTAGCTTGAATCTTACTCAGATCTATCTTGAACCTTACTAGAAAAAAGTAGTTGTATACTTAAATATTTTTCTTTCTCTGCAGTCCGTATTTGGGATGTGAGGCCATTTGCGCCCAAGGAGAGATGCGTTAAGATTTTCCAGGGAAACCTTCACAACTTTGAAAAGGTATACAGCAGCCTTTATTTATGGTGGGAAAATATGACCAGAGCATTTTAATAATATATGATGGGTGGATATTTTCACACCTTACCATAGTATTTGGTGCTTGCATAATGAAATTGCATCACTTCACCATGAAGGACATTTTTTGCTAAGTTAAACTATTGTCTAATTGTGTGTTTGTGTATTTATTTTTCTTTTTTTACTTTTGTCTTAAATTTCCGGTACAAGAAAAACAATGGCTGTATCAGTCACTTTCTGATTACTGTCACTTTTTCTTTAAATGCGACTCTTGTACTTTCATGGCTCTGTGCTTAAGAAAACAGCTGCATTGCTGCTGGCAGTATTCATGCCTGTTGTCATCTAAGATGACATTGCCTTTCACTCTCTCTTGGCTTTTCCCTCATTCTCTATTTTTCTATTTTTTCTAGATATAGGCTCAAATTTCATCTCATTAAGGGGCATATGGTGTTCTTTTATCATGTTGCTAATTCGTTTTCACATCTGTTTCTGTCTCAGAATTTACTGAGATGCTCCTGGTCAAACGATGGCAGTAAGATTGCTGCAGGCTCTGCTGACAGGTAAGCAGAGAACAAATAGGTTCTTGCTATATTGTTTCAGTAATTTTGTCTCATACAGTATTAACACGTTCTTCTCACTGTCAGATTTGTGTATATATGGGACACCACATCAAGAAGAATCCTTTACAAACTGCCGGGACATGCCGGTTCGGTTAATGAAGTGGTTTTTCACCCAGAGGAACCCATTGGTGAGTGAAACTAGGCGCTAGGCTTCGATTACACCAGAAAATAAAAGTGGTGAAATTTGAATACTGGACTAACTTGATTTATGAGCACTTTAAGAAACACAATGCATGTATTATATTTATAGCCAAACTGTGGAGGAATGTTGTGTGTCATTTTTTTGTATTAGATATTGACAGTTTAATCATCTTCCTGTTTTGTCTTCCTACAGTGCTGTCTGGTGCCAGTGACAAGCGGCTGTACATGGGAGAGATCCAGTAAAGTGTGTGTGTTCAAGGTTGAGTGTGTGTGTGCACTTTTGAGTGTGTCCTAAAATGCCAGCGTCCTGCCTTGAAGTCGACTTGGTGGTGTTCAGCTGCACAGCAAAAGCCTCTGTAATTTGTGAGCGCTAGTTTGTAACAGAAGAACCTCAGGATATGTGTTTGATGTTTATTTAGCTCTGTCACAACAACATCCAAATAACTTTTTTTTTTTTTTTTAAATAATGCTTTTGCTGACTTTTTAATAAATTTTTTTAAAAAGTTGTGTTTTTGTGCTAGTATTTGTAATATCAGCAGCGCTAAATGCAAATTATTGCAGATGTTTATTTTATTCTCTACTTTAAAAACACATTCATTGAAATGGAATGCTTTGATGATTTCATACCAAAATTAATACAATAAAAAAAAAATCTTTGATTTGTATCCCTGCTAGGATTTAGGTGACTAAGCTTTTGCGCTATTAGCCTCTCTTTATCACTCCCCCTACTGATTATCTTAGCCTTGGAGAACAGACAGCGGTCATTATTATCTACTTTTTCAATCAGAGATAGTTCCTTTGGTCCTTCAGTACAGTTGCTCATAGGCCCTATTAAAAAGACAGTTGTGAGCTTGTTAAACTTTGAATAACCTCAGGCTGACTGCTTCATTTCTGTGATGCCACATTTTGGCTGCGTGCGCCGTTCTCTCTTCCTGTGATCCAAACCCCAGTTTCTTTGTGCTCCCTCCCTTGGCCTGGTACAGAGCCACGGAGCTCCTCCTCGAGGGGGTCGCGGTGAGAGCCCCCACCCCCTCGCCTCTCTCTCCCCGCGGCTGCTCGCCTTGCGCCGCCCCGGCCTCGCTTGTTGACAAAAGACGTTTGGAGACGCATCGAAGGAGCTCGTCCCAGTACCGGTAAGCCTTTGTCGTCGTTTACCTGCCCCCACTTTTCATAAGACAGTCGGAGCAGTAGCGGAATGGGACGGTGGTGCTGGTGAGGTAGAAGAGGACTCCAGCGCTCCTGGAGGACCGTGAGTCACAACGGAGCGCTTTGTGTCCGGACTCCGTAGACTGCGCGTAGCAGAGTGGTGGTAACACTGCGGGGTCGTCCCTCCTCCCCACCGCCCCCGTGTGATCCGCTATCATATGATGCTCATTTCTGTCTGCTGCCCGGGGCACATTATGACAGCTTTCCGTCTCTCTTTGTGCCTTTGTGTGTCCCATCTCCGAAAGGTGTGGCCGAGGTGATCCGTTTGCTGGTGCTGGACGCTTTGGCCGCAGAAGGCCGGCGTGGACCTCCTTTCCCCTCTCCTCCTTCTGAAACCCTCCAGCTCCTGGTATTTACCCTGCCGACAAAGGCACAATCAAGATGGGTCACTTGAAGTAGCCTGACTCCGTGCGCCTGGACGAGGGTGAGGGAGCTGGCGGTCTTGGGCAAGTTTTTTCAACCGGGAATGGTGTGATCTGAGACAGCCAGCCATTCTGGATCTGACCGGGGACCCGTCTTTCCCCCGGAGTATCCGTGGCTCCAAGCCACGTCCAGACTCCTCTAAGATGGGGAAGTGCGACGGAAGATGCACGCTGCTGGTGATATGCTCACTTCAGCTGGTAAGTGTGTTCAGTCAGTACGGGGATACAATTAGGCAAACAGCGTGCCCGCACATTGTAAGCAGACATTTTTGTCCACCCCCTCTCCGCATAGTCTGACTGAAAGCTATGAGTTGCAGCTGCTGGGGGTGCGTGCCACATTTCAGGCTAGGGTGTGTGTCTTTGAAGATGAGAAGAGGGGCAGGGGGCGCTTAGAGGTCTGTATAAAAAGTAAACCATGTGAATGTTAAGTAGGCTACAAGAGCACTAGTGAGACCATGTTTACCAACTGGTCTGATTCTGACTCTAGGTATATGATTTGTTACTAGACGTGTCCTAGAATAGCTTATCTAAAATGTAGCCTAATAAGTGTGTAATGTGAGACATAGAAGCTATGTTGTGGTGAGCTGATGCATGGACAGTGTGAGCAGGCTATTGTTTGCTGTGCTGATGAGGTGTAGTGTGGCAGAGGGATTTGGCCCATACATTCTCATTAGTTTGGGGGAGCTTTTGGGGGATGCTCCTCTTTTTCCCTGGACTGGCTGGTGCTCCAGGCAGTTACCATGGAAACAACTGCGGCAGACCTGTGTATGTGTGTCCCTGTCAAAGTCGCATTTGTAAATTACTCTGTTCTTGTGTACTAAATTTGCATATGGGATGTCATGTTCTGTGGGTCTGTGTTTATGTGTATTTTGAAGTGACCCCCTTTACCCGTCTTGCAGGTGGCGGCCCTCCAGAGGCAGGTGTTTGATTTTCTAGGTTACCAATGGGCCCCTATCCTGGCTAACTTCCTGCACATTATGGCTGTCATTCTGGGTATGTTCGGCACAGTGCAGTTCCGCTTCAGATACCTCATATTTGTAAGTTCTTTTATAGATAATCCTTTCTAACATGTCTTTTGCTGTGACAGATGCAGCACAATCCTGACTTGATCTCTTTGTTTCTCTTTCGTTTTGAAAGTATGCAGTGTGGCTGGTCCTTTGGGTGGGTTGGAACTCTTTCATCATATGTTTCTACCTGGAAGTTGGAAACCTGTCTCAGGTAATGCATGGGGCATAAGATTATTTTCCTGTTCTTGTTAAAAAAGTATCTACTGCACTAAAAGTTAAAGAGGATATGTTATGCAAAAGGAACAATAATGAGCTTTTGACCTTGTTACAACATTATTAGTTTACTCAAAGTTGTATTTTGATTGATTCATGCATGTTTGAGTAATCCTGTATGGTCCTGTTTTCACCTATCCCCGCCCACATCTCTGTACTTAGCTGAGATTATTTGAGAAATTAAAACATAGGTTAATACATAGGTTCTAAAATGTCAAGTAGCCTCTTTTCACAAAATAAAAACATGTAAAATCAGCTGCTTGCTACAATTTAATCTTACTTAGAAGAGGTGGAGCTTATCAGTTCTGCTGTTTTTAAAAGGAAGTGAATGAACATGTTTCTATTATTAAAACAATTTAGATCAAAAATGTAAAATAAAGATCTGCTTATGTTGTAGTTCAGCATTATGTACCAGAAAAAAGCATTATTTCTCCTTTAACTATAGTCTTACATATTTTTATTTTTGTATATTGAGTGTTAACTACTCTGTTGAGTTCAACCATACTTGTTTCACACAATTGTAAAGAAACAAATCAGGGTATTCTACAGACCATGTAGGGCTGTCACACTGGCCATTATTGCAATCATAAATCTGGCAGCAATGTGTGCCGCTATTCATATATGCACGTTTATTACTCCCAGGACAGAGACTTCCTCATGACGTTCAACACATCGCTCCATCGTTCGTGGTGGATGGAGCATGGTCCTGGTTGCCTGGTAACACCGGTGCTAGACTCTCGCATCGCACCTGACGACCACCATGTCATCACCGTCTCTGGGTGTCTGCTGGATTATCAGTACATCGAAGTGCTGAGCTCAGCTGTTCAGGTCCTATTGGCTGTAAGTAACCTCACAAATACTATAACTACAATACACATCTTTTTTTTTTTTTATTATTCTTTACTCTTTATTACTTTGTTGTTACCTTGGGTTACAATAGGTTGTGTTAATATGAAATCCTAAAAGGGGTGGGGGTGAGATTGAGTTGGGGACAGGCTACAGAACAGGGTCTCATTGGGGGACTTCTTCAGATGTGAATACCATCTGTTACGGGACTTGCTGGTTATTGTTCAACATTGTACAATACTGCAATGTTACATAAAGGTAATGTAGTTAACATCATAGGTAACCCATTATGTGCCAGGTCCTTGTGTTGCTTTGGCTCAGCTGAGAAAGCTGATGTTTATGATAGAGGTGATTGATTTTTGTTGTCTCTCTATCAACAGCTCTTTGGCTTTGTGTACGCCTGCTATGTGAGCAAAGTCTTCCAGGATGACGAGGATAGCTGTGAGTACCTTTTCTATTAAGTGGGCTTGTTTATCCACTTTTATCACAGTGTTTTGCCAATTGGGATTCTACTTTCTCACATCATTGAGAGTTATTTGTGCTACCGATACTGTACAGTGAGGTTAGCTCATTGTTTTCTTAATCTGTGTCATGCTGAGCAATATACCACAGAGGATTCCCTGTGGGTGATTGAGCGCTCCATCTGTGGGCAGTATTAAAGATGTCTACCACAATATTCCCTCTGACAGGAGAGTCCGTCTGTGTGCGAGCTCGAGCATGGCAGATTCTTTGTACCATCTGTGGACAAACTGTCTACAAACCAGTGTTTTGATTTCAGTTTAAATTCTTAAGAAATGTCACTAATTTTATCAATGTAAACATTGAAAATAGGTAATGTGTGTTACAACATACACCTGGGTTGATTTCTTGGGTCTATTTGTCTTGTGAGCTGACACGGTGTACGGTAATAGGGTTGAAAAAAAAGAAATCAACTGAGATAGTCATGTATCAGTGACAGAGGAGCTTTGAAATAGATGATGAATTACTGTATTACTGCAAACCCTGATGTCATTATGCATGCATGCTGATATGGTGATGTATCAAAAACACAATAACACAATCTGATATTATGATAGATTTTTATGTCAAAGTACAAGATGAGCGAGAAATTAAATACTGGAGACACAGAGGCGAAATAGTGTAATATCTTGTCTCTTTTGTTTTGAAGTTGATTTCATCGGTGGTTTTGACTCTTATGGATACCAGCCCCCTCAGAAGTCTTCTCATCTGCAACTCCAGCCTCTGTATACGTAAGTGAAAAATTCTAAACACTTTTCTCAATTTCTCTCAACGTAGCTAATTTATGTTCTATTTTAAATAAAGGGTTGTTATATAATACATTTTACTGAGGAAAATAAAACTTATCATTGTTTGTGTATCCAAAGTAATTCTTACCAATAATTGATGATACTGCACAACTGCAAATATCTGCATTAAAATTCTGGATCAAACAGATATAAAATGGAGTGGATCTTTTGGCATGACAACCAACACAAACATGTCCATAGTGGTCAGATAACAGTCATCTTAAAATGGTCCTCCAGGAAGAGTCCACACTTGAATCTCACCACAAATGTGTGGAGAGGAATGAAGATTTGAAATATGTAAAGGAAGTCTAAATCTCTTGGGTGTTCAAATACATAGCAATTCTAACGGGTGATTGAAAAGGATATGAATCCCTTTTGGACATGATCGGGCATAATTTGTTTTTCCTAATAAACAAATATTCCCTAATAAACAAATATATTTATTTAACACAGAATATGAGACCCAAAATCACTGGGATAGACTCCAGTCGCCCAAGACCCCTAACGGGAACAAGTGGTAGAAAATGAGAGAATAATACAGAATTTGTTTATGGTATGAATCATTTTGAGCCTATCTGTATACTTCATGGACATGTACTGTCTGTTTTCTTCACAGAGCTGGTTAAAGTTTAGTAGTGTTACACCATGACAGTTTCACTGTGGATGGAAAGTTGGCTGGATTATACTCACTCTGCGTGTCACAGTTTACTGAAGAAACAGACTTCTCTCAACAAGAGGAGACCTGAACTGATGTGTGAAGTACGCAGCCCTGATTTGAATGTACAGCGCTCAGGGATGAACCAGCATGACAGTGTTGTGACAGGATGATGCAAGAACGAGGAGAGCCAAGAGCTGAGGACATCTCTGTCACTGGAGACACACTTCACTAAACTGCCAGCTCTCAACACTCCACATGTGCTTGTAATGTATCTGTTTAACTGTGTTACTACGGACTATAGCAGGGGCATTGTAGTAGCACCTGGTTTATAATGCTCAGCAACACCCTAGTGTGGGCTGCCGGTCGCATAATGAACAGGCACTGCTTGATGTTGTATTAGAATGTGGTGACAAATTAGAGCAGTCTTATGGCCGGGTCCCAAAGCCATAGTCCCAAAAATATTTTTAGTATGTTTATAACTGTTCAATGTTATGACGGATCCAAGGGCACTGTGTGAACTAAGTAAAGAGCCAACATCTAATGCTGTTGATTAGGTATGCAGATGACTTTGGGACCCTATATTAGTGTGTCTATGACTATGGGGGGAGCAGTGGGGATACTGTGCATGTAAATAACCAGCCAATTATGTTTTGTTGGTCCTATTTAGTAAAGGTAATGCATTCGGGGTGGGAGACTTTGTGGTCATACCTGTTTCACTTCGCTCTCTTGAACGCTGCAAACCCATCCACTGGTCTTGACTCTTGCACAGTAAAAAAAAACCTAAAAAACAATTGGATCATTATAGGCCTATTGTGTACAAATATGCCATTCAGAGATTTGAATTCAGATTCAGATTACTTTCATCTCAACTTCTCATTCACTGCACTAATGCAGCAAGTTCAAATATGTGCCCACCTTAGCATGGCAATAACACATCAATGTGTGGGTAAAGTAGACCGAAGAGACACAGGTATGAGGTAAAGAGTGTCTTTGGACATCATGTTTGAAATAATAAAACACTTTGTACAAATGTGACTTGTGTTTTGATTTAGATTAATTAGCCTGACGTTTTTATTTCAGTTTTTAATAATATTTGTAAAGCTTCTCTTTAACCCATACAGTGCATTCAGTGAAATCAACTCATACCACAACACTGTAAAATGTCCGCTATTCTTAACCTAGGTCTGGACGATATGGTTAAATGTCGAATTGTGATCACATGACCATCTGCTATTTGGCTGATATCGTCAAAATTGTAATTCTCTAATTCTCTATCTAATGCAATTTGTTTGCCCAAACACACTCTTTAGTGTGACAGCTGGATTTAATAGTTACAGTAACCACATGTACCTGAAGTGTGATAAAATCGAATCTGTGATACAGCTCCACGAAATTTGTGTTGTTGTTGATGTTGTTGTTTTGCCATCTCGCCCTCCCCTCCATAATAAGGTGGTCATATTGTGCTGAACTACTCATCAAAGGGCTACCAACTGAGCAAAGAACAACATTCTGACAGTTTTTGGTCATAATTGCTGTTCTAGGCAATTTCCTGTTGATGTATTTTGGGCACAGTTCTTCCGGGTGTGTGAGGGAGCATCCCACCTCGTGCTGCCCAGTGCTGCTAGTGTCGCAGGTGCGTTGCCATGGCTGCCAGACTCCACGTTACCGTACAGACGCGCGTGCATCGGATTCTCCAGTGAATATAAACAATAAAAATGTCTCACTCTTTATAATACTGGATAGTTTTTCTTTCTTTTTTTATCACTATATTAAACTAATTATTTGAATCATTGCCCATTATTTTGACAACAACGCTATGAAATATAAAATCACGTGGGGAGTTGGTCTTGTTTTGCCCTGTCAAATATTGTGAATGTGGTGGGCCTATTCCCTTCAATAAAACTTAACCGCTATGAAAACACTTTACAAACAACAAAGGGACCAGACCGGTGTGTGACCTCCCTCCACTCCTGGTTGGCGCAATGAACCCCGCCGCACGCTCTCTCTCATCCCTTCCCGTCATGCAGCGCTCCAGCCTGCTCCTCCGTCGAGCCGCCATGTTGTCGGAGTGAAAGCCTGGGGTGTCGGAGACAAACTGGGGCCGATATCCGCGACCATCCACCCTCTCCGCCGGTAAGTTGAATGTATTTGCTGGGCTGGGCTGTGACAATTAATATCCATCCACACGCCAGGCCCAGTATTTTAGAGATGGCAGCGATAGGTCGGATTTAAGTGGTGTTTTTGTGCGCCCGGGCAGCAGCAGTAGCCTCCCTTTCTGCTCCCTTCTTCCTCCCGTTGTATCGGTCTTCCGCTCTAGACAGCTCTCGGGCCTTTGTTAGCATCCGCGTCACCGGGACCTGTGTGGCTGTGGAGACGGGAGACAGGTAGACAACTCTGTAGGGGTGCAAATGATTAAATAAGGGTGATATGACTGTGATATTATGGTGTAAAAGGCCGTTAGGACAGTGTGTTTTGGCACCCGGTGTAAGCTTCTGCCGTGGAGGCCGTGTTATTGTTACAGAGACGAACAGTGAGCCCCATAACAAACCGACAGTGGCTTCAATACGCTCACAGATGTAAATGTAGTTAGCCCTATCTTTGTCACGATAATTTTCCACACTGTTCCCTGTGTTGTGAGTGTTTTTGATGTGTCATGTCGCGTTGGTGGAGTGTGTTTAGTCTGAGCTTGTGCTGCTAGCTGCAGGTTGGCTGCATGTATTGTCACACCCCTGTCTGTGGCCGGTGTGCAAGGGATTGATTCCGGCTATTGAACAATGATTAACCCAGTTTTCTTATGGAACACGGTGCATGTTTCCGTGTGCTGTGTAATAACCAGACCAAAACAAGCCGTGTGCCCCTCGCTTTGGGGAATGGCCACTCTGAAGTGGAGGATTTCCGGGTGTTGCATGGCGTTGTGATTTGTGCTCTCTCGAATCAATGAACGGGGAATTTTGGTATGAGGCTCATGCACATGATTGTTACCTGGTGTTAAAGTTTTAGATCTGCACAGACTAATGTTTATAATGTAGGCCTATATTCTAAACGAGCCTTTTACGTAAGGGGGTGTGTTGCACCGAGTTTCAGCATCTTAGGACATGTGTGTCACAATTTGAGTGTGAGACTCTTCTAAAGGCAATTACGATATTGCCCTGAGTAAGAAGAACTGCTTAAAATTTAACCATGGCATGTAGGGAAATTTATTTGAAACTGGTTCTTTTAACAGAGCTATTAGAGCTTGTTGAATAAGAAGTTGTTGTAAATACAAATGGTATCTCTGAAAACCACAGAGATGGCTGGGCCCAAATTGACTATAACCACAACACATGTTCTGCGTTTTACACATTTCTATTTCTGGGGTATATCACCCCCATATACATTAAGTCTAAATAACTAGAAAAATAACTGGGTAAGTGAAAATTGTTTTAATTATAGTGAACAGATTATGTCCATACCGGCTGCTATTACTGACGTATTCACCTCTAGACTGATTGCAGCTCTGGTGTGTATTAGAATAAATCTCCTTTTGAGTCTTGACTTTGTGATTTTCGCAGTTTATTCAGTTTGTCTATATGAAATTTTTTTAAAATCACCATCCACTCTGAAAACACAATATTAGCAATATTAATGTTTGCTAACTTCAGTAAGATATTCCATATTTTTACACTCTGTTAAGTAACAGTTGTTGTCTTTAAACAATATAAAATCAACTTTGCTGACCAGTGTACTTAAAGATGGACAAGATGTGTCTAAAACCTTTGTTATAAAAAAAAAAAAAAAAAACATAGACTTAAATATTTTCCTTTCTTTAACATTTGTTAAATGATCAATAGCCGTGTTGATGATTGAATGGGCTTCTGCTTTCCCTCCATGTCATGGTTGAGCTGTGTTTCATTCTCTCAAAGGAACAGCATGAACCTGATTAGGAAGGCAAACTGTGACTTAGAAACTGTACAAATAATATACCCATGAACCGTGCACTCAAACAAAAACTTAACTGATTTGGGGAATATCATGATTTTCCAGCCAAAAAACAGAAAAAAGTAGATGTGAGCGTCCACTTACAGCTAGTTACAGTTGGGTCCATAAGTATTTGGACTGGGGGCCCAACCTTTTCTGTTTTATCTGTTTACCAAATTATTTAATTAACAGTTTTCCATTATTAATATTTGATATGGCCTTAAATTGTAGACTCACCTCTTTAATTTTAGGGTAAATAAAGTGTTTTAAACTCAAGTAAAAGGCTCAATACTCCATATCGATTTTGATATAACAATTTATATAGAATCTAATGAACAAGTATTTTTTTCTAATTTACATGTTTCCCATGTCATTTTTGTGTGATTACTACTCTGTCTGAATCATAAAACTTGCCTGTGTATTGACCAGAAATGATTCAATTACTTAATTAGTTGACAATTATTTCTATTATTTATTAGTTGCAGTTAATTGATTAACTAAGTGCCACATCCTGTTGAGCGTTCTCCTGATGTGTGACTTGTGTCTCTTTCACAGTCTGTGGTGGAATGAGCAGTGTGTGTGTGTTGAAGAGGAAAGCAGTGCTCTGGCAGGATTCATTCAGCCCCCACCATAGATCTACATCCCCCAGCATGCCCGTGGTGCTGAGCAGCGGAGGACATGCCCCCCCAGCAGGGCAGACCCCTCAGGCCACACCCCCCAGCCAGCAGGTAAGAGCCATTTCACAGTTTTATACTCATGATAAATATACAACTTGGGCTGTAAATGTAATGTTTAAGCTCAGTCCAGCTCATTTTACCTGGTGGAAAGGTTGCACAAAAAGGCAGCATTTATTTTGTTTTGTCATATTTTATATATTTTTGCCTAAAATGTAATGTCTAGGGCTGTGCCATTAATCACATTTTCATTAACATTGAGTTTAATTCATTTCTAATTGACAAGGATATGTTTGGGGCTTTTAAATTGAGAGGTCTGCAGCCACTCTCTCAGTAAGAACATGTGGTGTGAGAGCAGTATTCAGACTTAGGAGGAATAAATGTGGCTTTTTGGCATTGATTCTGTATTATTCCTATTCAGGAAATTAATATAGGAGACATTCTTTAAATTACAAATTCAAATATTAACTAATTGAACATTGATCCATATCAGCTGAAGAAGACAATCACATTTTTTTCTCATTGTCCAGACCTAAAAATAACTAAACAAATCAAATGAGATATAAATAAATTATGCATTTAAGTCATCAGTTTGACTTAAGTTACTTTTAGATCTTTTAAATGGCATTAACGTTTACAATTTCATTGCATAGTACTAAAAAAATCAATATTTGTATTTTTTCACTAGGCCAGATTTTGTTTGTTTCGTTTCATCATTTGCCTGTCTGCAGGGCACAATCCATGAATCAACAAAGGACTTGTGAGTGTTGTTGTTGGTAATTTGAGGATATTGTGCTGATATCTTGTATATCTGTTTTTCTTCAGGGTGTGGCTGGTGCTGGACGTTCCCAGGATGATGCCATGGTAGACTACTTCTTCCAGAGGCAGCACGGTGAACAGCCGGGCAAACACCGCTGGCCCACTGGAGACAACATCCATGACAGTCAGGTGCGTGGCATTTTTTGTTACGGAACTGATGTTACATTATGGGTCACTCAAATTACTGAGGTTCGCTTTTTCGCTTTTTTTTTTCAGGTGCGGTCCATGGATGAGCTTAACCATGACTTTCAGGCTCTGGCTCTGGAGGGGCGTGCAATGGGAGAGGTAACACATTTATAAATCTTCAGTTTCTTTCAATAGACCTTGAGACCCTTATTGTGCCCAAACACTTTAGGAATTTATCTGGGTTTGAAGAGCACCAATGTCAGTTTGTTAATAATAGTATGCCATACATTTGTATTGCGCCTTACAAGCTCTACAAAGCCCTCCAAAGAGTTACAACGTAGTCATTATTAATTTACTCTATACTTGGTGTTGTTAAGATGTTACTGCAGCCACAACTGTTCTGGGTAAGCTGCTATTACTGGAGCCTAGGATAGACTGACAGAAGTTAGGCAGCCAATCTGGACCATCAGTTCCTCCTCCCACCACTACTCACTCATTATTTGGACACACAACATCCAGATAGGAGGGGGTTGAAGGGTCTTTCCAAAGACACTTGTCCAAGCAGCGTTTTAAATGCTGACCTTCGGATTGGCTCTCTTACAACTGAGCCATTGTCACTCATTAACAGAGGCTATGTTTACATGATTTCTGCACCTTTTAGGTTTATTTAAATAAAATACAAACTACAAAACCTGATGTCTGTAATTACTGGAACCATGATCATAAAGAAATCTTTGATCTTTGAACTCCAAAATTGGATCAAATTCAGGTAAAATCAGGTTTTGAGCATGCATGTAACTGCAGCCACTGCTTAGTGCCTTCCCTCACTACCTGCATTTCTGTGTTTTGTGGTAATTTAGTATAGATTAATTGTTTGCAACTTTTTTACTGCACATCCAAATGACAAGTTTTGTGAAGCAAATGTATTTTTTGAAAATGTGTATAAATTTCACAATGCACAACCAAAAATGGCAGCAGTGTATGTAAATGAGACTGAAGAGATACACAGAAGATTACCACAGTCAAACCTGACTAACAGGAACTCTAAGAGAAAAGGATCTGGTGAAAAGTCTTTGAGTAGAAGGTAGAACAGACCCAAAGCTTTGTTTTGTAAAATAAAAAAGCAGAGAAATCTGAGATGATCTTTAGTGCAAGCTTTGAATGTCAACTGTTAACATTTAGTTTCTCTTGGGTACTTGCATGTCTCACACGTTTGACAGATGGCATTGGAGCAGAGGTTACATTAACCGATAATTCTCTGTCATTGTCAGCTTTGAAAATTCTAAGGCATTCCGTCATTTTGACGGATTGAAAATCAAACTATTGCCCATAGTTTTACACAGGATATCAGCATAACTTCAAATAAAGCGCTGATTTTCAGCTTGTGCTGCTGTTTTCTTGGACAAATTGAACTAAAACGATAACGCTGCAGATGCGCACAGAAACGAGCTGAAATACAGACGCCTGTTACTGAGCTACAACCATGAAGTTTAAGGAGGACATACAAATAAATTCTTACATCTGTAACAAAGAAATGTGACTTTATGCCAAGAGAGGGTTTATTGTTATTGCCTTTAAAAGCCCCAGATGCCCTGCACCTATCACACATGTGCATTAAATATATAATGACGGATAAAAATGGCTGACGACAGATTTTTTTGAGACCCTGTCCATCTTAATGACGGACTGGAATTATCTCTACCGTAACCTCTGCATTGGAATGTTATAGATCAATAAATAAAATACTCACCCTACTACATACCTAATTTTAATTTGACATATAGTTCTTATTTTAGGTTAAAAAAAACTTACAACTAAATGTATTTACCTTTTCTTTTAATCTCATACAGCAGTTACTCACTGGAAAGAAGTTTTGGGAGACAGATGACTCCGGGAAGGACGGCCCAAAAGGGATCTTTTTGGATCAGTGGAGGGACAGCGCATGGGGTGCATCTGGTACTTAATTTTTTCTATCTTTACACTTTTGTGGCACTTGGAACTTTTTTACCAGGGGGCCATTTTTCAGATGAACTTTTGAGTTTTAAGCTTGTCTGCTCCATGCTGCTCTGCTCATGAAGGTTGTTCTCAACTTCATACAGTAATAATTAGAGCTAAGTTAACGCGTTAACTCATGTGGTTAATTAATCACACGGTTTGATTTGGCGAAACACAGTCTTTTAGATCACGCTGGGGCTTTACCTGAGCGAAGGAGGAAAGTACACGCAGTTCATTTTACACATATAGTTCATCAGTCCTCACGTAGACAAGCGCAGAAATCTCAGAGGCTGATGTTTAGTGCAGACAGCGCCATCTGTCAATCATAATTGTCAGTTACCTATGTGTAGCTATTGTTATATTCTGTGAGTGTATGGAGGCTGTCTTAGTACATTAAACCTGTGTTTGGTCATGTAGCCTAGATTTACCTGAAACGTGTGCCAAAGATTCAGCATGAAATGTCTAGACTTTAAGTCTAGGCATAGCTAAACAATGTATTTAGAGCTGTGAAATAATAAAATTATTTAATTTTCAGAAGAAACTGTGCAAAAATACGTCAAAATAGACATATAATAATTAATCTGTTAAAAAATTACACTTGAAATAACATGCAACGCGATTAATCGTGATTAATCAGATACATCTATTTAATCGTTTGATTGCACTAGTAATAATACATTGATAATTCACATTTGTAATACAGACCTGGTGTATTGCTGACAAGTTTTCATCCAACTTTTTTTTTTTTTGTTCTGTGGCAGATCATTCGGTTTCTCAGCCAATCATGGTGTCCCGTCGGCCAGGTCAGGGTTTCCATGGCGGAGGTGAAGTTGGTGTGGGCTCAGTGATGTCCCCGCGGTCAGAGAGCGGAGGTCTGGGAGTAAGCATGGTGGAGTACGTCCTCTCCTCTTCACCAGCTGATAAACTGGACCCATGCCTTCGAAAAGGCCCTTATGTAAGATCCTGTGTTAATTAAAGGCTGTTAGTGTTAGTGGAAAGGCCTTAAAATTATGTTGTTGTTTTTTTAAATACACTTTCTTTTTTGCAGGGTCAAAGGGATGGAGAGGCAGAGGAAGAGAAGCGAGAGAAACCGAAGGCAGCGTTTGAAGGGGAAAAGCTGAAGGAGTTGGCTGAAGGAGAAGCTGATGTTATTAGCGACGTGATTAATCCCAATGGACTACCTGTACAAAATGGCCTTGATGTGGATGTCAAAGAGTTTGGGTACGATTCAGTGTTGGTCTTTTGGGGGCTGTATGCCTGTAGCCTGAATAGACCTTGTCATTGTTTGACTAGAGAGAATCTACTTTCAGGTGGTAACAGATCTTTGTTCCCACTCTAGTCGCCCCCCGGGGAACATGCAGGCACCAGGCCCTGAGGGGGACTTGCTTGGAGGCCCTGGAGGTGTGGGGGCAGAGGGCCTTGCTACTTTGGGTGGTGGTGGGACCAAACCTCCAGAAGACTTTTCTGGTGTCGAGCAGGGTGGTGTTACCATGGACCCCATGGAGTCAGTGATGGAGCCACTACAATTCGACTACAATTCTCAGATGCCCATGGACTCAGCGCCCACTGTGGGTTTATTTGATTACACCAACCAGCAGCAGGTGGGTGCAATAGTTATTCGTGGATTTAGAGATGCTTCGATCAGGATTTTTGAGGCCGATCACCAAAACCGGGTCTTTTGGATTTTGGATTGGCCAATACCGATCACTGTCTGTGATGCAAGTCTATTATTATTATTACTATTATTAGGGCTGTAACTAACAATTATTTCTGTAATCTATAAGTCTAGTGATTATTCCTCCGATTAGTTGTTTAGAGCGACAGACCCCTGAATATGAGAATTGTACTAAATTTTACCCAGACAGCGCTGAAGTGTTGGCCATTTGATGACATCCTGTGGAAAATATTTATAGATGAACAAATATTTTAATCAAACACACAATTTACATGTTTCCTGTGTGTTTTTTGTGTCATTCCTGCTCCAAGAAATAAAACCTTTCTTTCAATGTAGTTTATATGTGGATATCATGCAGCGGTTGGCATAGATGACGCAGTGCACAGTCAATCAAAGTGGATATAGGAGCAGTTTAGACAAAGTTTGGAAGGAAAACAGGTTAAAAGAGAGAGAACAGCAATGTCTCTCAAATGCCTTTAACAGAGCCATATACTTTTTATTTTTGTTTTCCATAAACAGCCATTTAGTATTAATGCATTTTTTGAGGTTACAGTTTTCTCAGCAAAATAAGAGATGACATGTGTCACAGACCCTTGTTTTGATACATTTAGGACACTCAAGAAATTGGCGGTACGCACCAATTTCCTATTGGTTCCTGTACCTGTAAATGAGCCTGTGTGTTCTTTGGATGCAGTAAAAAAAAAAAACATTTTGCAATGCCTTTACTATAGATGTCTGATACACTGAAAAGTTATGTTACCATAAGAACGGTGCAAAGGGGGGCGGTCCGAGGTGTTTTGACTGCACAAATGTGCACCATGCCACCCCGTTTGAGCGGGTTCAGAGGGGGTTGTGAGAGGTACTAGTGTGAGCTGCCTGACTTTAGGCCATGGCCCGGTTTAGAGCAAGATTATTGAACAAGAGAGAAAGACTCTGTATTTCCAGTGATAACTGGATAACTGAGCTGACAGAGTTTGCAAAACAAAGCTAGCATCTGTTAGCATCAGCTGTTTACTGTTTATTGACATTTGACACTCCCACCAAGACCATAAATATTATATTTTCAGTGCATAATGCACCCAACTCTATCCAAACCCAACGCATTTCATATACATCTGTATGTAGTTAAAACATGGCATAGAGGGTGTGAAGAGTGAAATAAATGCAGAAAAAAAAACGGAAGTTTTGTTTTGTTTACCCTAGCTTTATCCACGTCTTACAGAGCCACAAACGTTTTATTACTAAACATCTTTTTTTGAAATATGTGAGATCAGCGGCATGAAGAAAAAGTGTAATTCAGGTACGATTTAGATCCATGTTAGGATGATGTCAGCTGTTCACGTAGTGGACAGTTTGCAGTACCAACTGAACCGGCCTGAGGGACCAGGTCTTGTGGAAACAGCTATATTATGCACTTAACTAAAAGACGTAAAGGACCACATCAACATTTGTTTTAACCAGGAAGGTCTAATAAGAAGCCCATGCGACAGTAATCTAAACTGAAGCAATGTAGAGGTGTGAGCCTATTGTTTAAAGTGTGATCAGACCACGTCTACTTTACATTGTGTTGAAAAGTCACAAGAACTGTTCTGTTATTTCCAGTTGTTTCAGAGAAATAATGCCCTCGCAGTGCAGCAGTTAACTGCCGCCCAACAGCAACAGTATGCCCTGGCAGCAGCTCAACAACCTCACATTGGTGAGTGTAGTTCTGTTTCTATGGATAGTGGACATAGAAACTCGATTTATTAATACTCCTTTTGTACATACAGGTCTGGCCCCAGCATTTGTGCCCAATCCTTACATCATCAGTACTGCACCTCCTGGAACAGATCCCTACGCCGCTGGACTGGCAGCAGCAGCTACACTTGGTAAGATAGAAAACTGCTAAACTTCTAGGTGACATTTTATGTAAAACTAACTTTTATTGATTTTTGAGCATGTTCTGATTATGTTACTCAGTTCTATTTTGAATTTGAATGTATTGACTTGCATTCAAAACTACCCCTTATCTCCACACTCTGTACTTACAATTTGAATTTCTTTTGGAATAATTTCGAGTCCTACCTGTATGGTTAGAAATGTCATGTAGCCATTTCAACAATAAAAAGAAAATCTGCTTTTTGCTACAGTGACATGCCATCAAGAGGTGGGGCTCATCAGTTCTGTAGTGTTGTAGTCAATGGACCTGTTTCAATGTTCAACCTTTTAAGAGTACTATAGCTATCATTATCTAGGCATATTTTTCATACAAAACATCCCCAAAAGGCTACCTGATTTCTTTCATGCAACTACTTCTGAAGTTTGTTTACAGATGTTTGAAGGTCACTTTTTTTATAGCATGACCAATTTCTTATTTTAAGCTTCCAATTATTTATTTAAAATAAATACACTGAGGTATTAATTCTAGTTACAAGATAAAATTATAAGGCTGGTGGTTTATGTTAAAATCTTCAATGGCACTGGTCAATTGACATGCAGATGGAAAAAAAGGTATATTCTTTTCTCTAACGTTGTTTAATCTCATTGTTGCCAGCAGAGGGTGCATAACATAACAAAGTACTTAATGAGGGTGATTTTTTTTTTTTTTTTTTTTTTTTTTTAAAATATACTGTATATGCTTTTGAAATCCTTGGCAATTGCATTACATTCCACTTTTTACTTGGAATAATTTAGTTCTATTGAACAATTTAAGGTTCTGGACCTACAAAACTACTGTTAGTGGCGCCTTCTGCTGCTGCAATGAAAAGTAAAATGGTTGAAATGAAGCAAAAAAAAAACTTTGCTCCTGCTTCAAGCTTGAAATATAACAGTGAACTGGTGAAAGTTAATTTTACAAACACTGGGTAGGTCTTCCTGGATTACATCTATGACAATCTATGATCTTAAATGAGCAATACCAGAAAACGGCATATAACATGATTTAAAATTGGGAAGGAAGTAAAAAAAATTGGCAGCACCTGCATGTTGTGCTGCACCACTGTATTTTTTCACTACATAAACATTTTGTTAGAACGTGAAAAAATAATAGTAATAACACATAGTTTTACCATTTAAAAAAGGCGCAACGCATACTTTGTTGACTTAACATATTTTTTACCAAAGGCTTTCTTTAATTTTGTGATGTGTTTCTGGTTTATTTTCCTGACCAGGTCCAGCAGTAATGCCTCCACAGTACTACGGTGTTACCCCTTGGGGGGTTTATCCAGCCAACCTTTTTCAGCAGCAAGCTGCTGCAGCCAACAACTCGGCCAACCAGCAGGCAGCAGGCCAGGGGCAGCAGAACCAGCAACAGGTCAGTCATCCAGAGGTGTGGAACTTTCATAATCCCTGCATGTAATTATTTTACAGTCTAAATTTGTGTGTGTGTCTGTCTAGGTAATGCGTGCTGGAGGAAATCAGCGACCTTTGACCCCTAGTCAAGGTCAACAGAGTCAGCAGAATGATCAACTGGTTGCTGCCGCAGCAGTGAACTCTGCTCTTGCTTTTGGTCAAGGTTTAGCTGCAGGTGTCCCTGGTGAGTGTCACACACACAAACCTGGTCTACGGTGATGTGTTTGGTACAGTGAACTTGCTCTAAGGTTGTATGTATATCTCTTATTCTCAGGTTACCCGGTGCTGGCCCCTGCAGCGTACTATGACCAGACCGGGGCCTTGGTAGTGAACACTGGAGCCCGAAGTGGGCCTGTCCGCCTCATGGCCCCTGCCTCTGTCATCATATCTCCCACTGCTGCACAAGCAGGTAAGTGCCCATATAATTGAGTCTGAGTGAAGGACTTAACAGAAAATGTAAAGAGACTGAGAGATTAAATTATTTCTACTGCACTGCTTGTAAGAAACTATACTCGCCGTTTGTTTTGACAAAGGGACGTGATCGCACATTCTGCCACAGTGACTTTTTTTGAACTTTTAACCCTGTTCTAGCAATGTTCCGTCATCAAAAACATACCTGAAGTAGCATTCAGCTGCATTCTCGCTATTTTGATGAATGTTTATTAGAACATCCTCCCCCCTCCGAGCGTCAAAAACACTTCCTGCTGAACTTCCTTGTTCTGGGACATATTTTCAGATTTCATACGTCACTTATCCGAGAATCTTCTGCTGTTTAAAGTCCTTAAATGCTAAATTGTGTAAGCCCTAGGTGCCATCTACTGGCTGGATGTACTTTGTAAGTGTAATTTCACATAATTTAATCAATAATCTTTTTTTTTAATTTTGTTTCAAAACATGAGATGGCATATTTAAGGTCAAGAGCATGTTTAAAGACTAACAGCAATATGAATGCATAATATTTTTCCTCTACAGTCAAAAACTCAGACACAACAAAGTTTTTCGTTGTCTTTCGTCCAAAACAGAATGGTCAACTATCTTTTGCCTGTATTATCAGATATCACATGTAGAAAAAAGTCTAGTAGCAGGAACCTTGATAATTGATCTGATTTTAAGGGGGAAAAAAATTATTATACGTCTCATTATTTACACCAGTGGCAGCTGCAGCGGCCTCAGCAGGTGGTGCCAATGGTGGACTGGGCGGCGGTGCCAACGGTCCGTTCCGTGCCATGACGTCGCAGCAGGCTCAGCAGCAGGGTGGTCCGGGAGGTGGTCTGGGGGGCAGCTCCTTCTATGGCTCCTCCTCCCTCAGCTCATCATCGCAGAGCTCTTCTCTGTTCTCTCAAGGCTCGGCTCAGCCCGGGCCAGGGTCTGCCTCTCTGGGCTTCAGTCAGCCCACCTCTTCTTCACTCGGGGCCACTCTTGGAACTCTAGGCGGCTTTGGCACTGCAGGTACAATTGCTCTGTCAAACTAAACATTTTAAATCCATTTACTGTGTCAAGCAAAACAGGTTGTTTATTGTACACAAAATGATCACTTAATCTTTTCCCTGGCTCCCTCTAGTGCCTAACTCTAGTGGTGGAAGCGGGTCACGAAGAGACTCCTTAACAGGAAACAGTGAGCTGTACAAACGAACACCATCTAGCCTCACACCTATCGGCCATGGAGGGTTTTATAATGGCACCTTGGGTTTCAGTCCTTCTCCAGGACCTGTAGGAATGCCTTTACCCAACCAGGGTCCCTCCCATTCTCTCACCCCTCCACCCTCACTGTCCAATCACAGTTCCTCATCCAACCTTAATCTTGGTAAGTGCTTTAAACATTACTTAAAGTGCATATGACTGTTTACCTAATTTCACTAAAACATGGTTAAAGTAGACGTATTATGTAAAATAAACCTTTATGAGCTTTTAACTTTAAATGTTATCATGGTGTTTTCTCACCATAATCTTGGTTCATTTCAATTCATCCATGTATGTTGGAGTAATCTTGTTATTGAGTTTCGAGCCCCCCCCAACCAGCCCCCCTGGGATCTGGTTCATGCATGTTAGGTAAAAAAAAAGTCACTTATTTTTTGCCCCTCCAAAACTCTGATGGCTCCTGGACCACACCGGCCGTAGCACAGAAGGAGGAGCCGCAGATTTTACAGTCTCTTAACTTTTTAGTTGCGCTTCCTCCTGCTCCACACTGCTCTCAGAACATCTCTGACCAAATATACTGTATGTCAATGGTTTTGAGCCACGCGGTCCCTTCGCTTTTACGGCAAACCCCCAAGTTACTGAGCCAACCTGCAGCCTCTGTGTCCCCGTGTGAGAGCAGGGTTCAGTCCAGTCTCATGCAATGCACGGCTTCTGGGGGTCAAATCATATTACATGTGTGGAACTAAACTAAACACTAAACATGTGTGGCACAAAACCCGGAGTTGGTGACAGAAAGGACAACGAAGGACTGACATCACTGCCCTACAGCTCTGATTTGTGTCGCTCAATGATCATAGCTACATATGCTTCAAATGCTCTCTAGTACAGTTAAATTGGCACTTGCATTATCTTTCATGCTTTCGTTAGACTCTTTTAAACTGGCACATGTACTGCTACATTATTTTTGTCTGCACATAATATGTGCGAGTCATTTGTGACTAAATTAAATACGTTGCACCAGTGCCTCTTGAGAAAAAGTTAAGTCTAGAGCTGTGCAATATCTTAATTTTCTTCTGTTAATGTTTAAACTGTCAGAAAATTGTATTCCCTGCATATTGGATGTGAATGTGTATTTTGATGACATAGATTCCTTTTTAGAACTTAACGCTGCTTCCTATAATTTTCATCTTTTCTTTTTTATCATAAACTGCAACTTGGTGTAAAACTATAATATTTACCCCATCCCACCAAACAAATAATTATAGAAACATGAAAACCAGGCATATGCACTTGATACTTGAAACAACCAAGCCACTGTGTTGATGTAGTTTGAAGAAAAGCTATCCATAACTCACTCCTCTGTTTGTGTGACCCCACAGGAGGCCTGACCAATGGAAGTGGGCGTTTTATATCGGCGGCCCCTGGAGCAGAGGCCAAGTACCGCAGTGCCGCCAGCTCGGGCTCCTCTCTCTTCTCCCCCAGCAGCCAGTTGTTCCCGTCGTCACGGCTACGCTATGGCATGTCTGATGTGATGCCGTCTGGCCGAAGTCGTTTGCTGGAGGACTTCAGAAACAATCGTTATCCCAACCTGCAACTCCGAGACATTGCTGGACACATAATGGAGTTCAGCCAAGACCAACATGGAAGCAGGTATTTCAACTGACTTAAAACTCCCTCACTCATCTGATTTAGAACAATTGTTTCATCACTTATTTTATTGTTTTATTTTTTTCTAATTTGGACGACGCAGATTTTCTGTCATTTTGGCAGTATTTCTTGTTTGGTTTTGCTTGTTTTTTGGCCATTTAAATGTTTTTACTTTGACTCTCCAATTTCACTATATTTGACATAAAATTTGAAATATGTTAGTTTTTTAATTTTTCTAAAACAGGCTAGAAGGAAAGCTATGCAAAATTGACTAAAAAGCTTTTTACTATTTTATGATGATTTCCCCACATTAACAGACTCAAATTTGTATTTTAAGTGATTCATGCAAAGTTATCTTAATCATTCTGCTTTTGAGGCACCATTGGTTTGAAAATCCCATTTTCACTTATCTCCTGTTTACATCCACTGCTCCGTATTTAATTCTTTCTTCGAAATGTCAAAAAAAACCAAAAGCAACACATCGATACAGGGGTTCAACAGGGTTCATCTGTAGGTGCGTCCTACAGCCTGGTCCGGTAAGCGGGAACCAGTTCCATGGTTTTGAAACGGAAGCCAATGAACCTGTTTCTTTCAAGTTGTTCTAGATCAATATTGTGGTTTCTAAAATTAACAAAATGTTAAATAATCTCTGTCTAAATACCAAGAAAAAGTGTAATATGATTCTTTAACTCTTCTACCACATTCTAAGTTTTGATTATTAAATGAAAAAGCTTTAACGTGGCTGTTGATGAGTACTTGTTTTTCCTCTCTTCCAGGTTTATTCAGTTGAAGTTGGAGAGAGCCAGTTCAGCCGAGCGCCAGCTGGTCTTCAGTGAGATCTTACAAGCAGCATACCAACTTATGGTGGATGTCTTTGGCAATTATGTCATTCAGAAGTTTTTTGAGGTGTGACGCTTGTGTAAACCGTAAAAGAGAAGGTGTGACATATTTCTAACATTTTGATGTTTTGTCAGTTTGGGAGCCTGGACCAGAAGCTGGCGTTAGCGGAGAGGATTCGAGGCCATGTTTTGTCTCTGGCGCTGCAGATGTATGGCTGCAGGGTAATTCAGAAAGCTCTAGAGTTCATCCCTTCAGACCAGCAAGTCATTGTAAGTACATTATTTCAACCGTACTTTTAATTAAGCGCGTGATGAGGGTCTCCGGGTTAGATTAGTTCAACTATTTTGTAAAAGATTTTCTTAATTAAACTTTGTGTGATCGTTCAGAATTTAATGCCCTTATCTTTTTATTCAGGACATTTGCATTTAGATTTTTAAGTTCGTTTGTGGGTGACCATCTTCGATCAAGCTGAATAGTCCCATGATTATGAGGCCGATTTTAATTCTCAGAATGTATTCCTTGTGTAGGAAATGGGTATAATTCTACACAATTATACATAAAGCAAGTTTCTAGGCTCACTCTGGGTAAATGTTCTTTGTGCAGATGGTCCATCCATCACTGCTAATGGAATATAGTACAGGTCTACAGGGCAGTTGTATTGTATAAAGCCAGTGTTATTTGTTGGGCTTTGGGCTACTGTGAAAAATGAAGGAGCTATTGGAAAATGCGTTTAGGCAGTGTTTGATTTCCCAACATTGACCTGTCCTTCTTCTCACTCTGCCTCACGGTCGTCCTCTTGTCCCACCAGAGCGAGATGGTCCGTGAGCTGGATGGACATGTCCTGAAGTGCGTGAAGGATCAAAACGGTAACCATGTGGTGCAGAAGTGTATCGAGTGTGTCCAGCCACACGCCCTGCACTTCATCATAGACGCCTTTAAGGGACAGGTGGGTGTCTGTGTGCGCCAGTCAATATTTCCTCTTTGAATCACTGTGAGCACCATCCACACACATCGCTCGTGTACACACTGTCACAGCCTTAAGGCGAGCAGCATATTGTTACTGCCAAAATGCATACACACAAACTCGTTCTTTTCCAGGGACGGGGTACGTTGTCATGGCAACAGAAACCAGTCTCACCAGTCATCTTATTTTATTATGTATTTAAATGTAACATTAGCATAAACTGTTTTAAGATACATTTAGGCTGAATCTATCCAACTCTTATTCATTTTCACAGCTTTTGTTTTAAGTTAACGAACAGTTGGCATGTTTGCATGTTGTGTAACTACTGTTCTACTGATTTGTTAATGTAAATGAAAGCATGTTATGAATTTGCTTTCACCTGCGCTGCAGCTGAGGTTGGGTTTTATCACAGTTGCTTTAATAACAAAGTTGGTACTAGAAACAATAGTTTTATTGTGACAGTCGCATGTGTTTTGAATCCAGAGCTGCTGTACTGTGCATCACTAACAGGGCCTAATGGCCATGTCCCACAGGTCTTTGCCCTCTCCACTCACCCGTACGGCTGCAGAGTCATCCAGCGCATTCTAGAACACTGCCTTCCGGAACAGACGCTGCCCATCCTGGAGGAGCTCCATCAGCACACAGAGCAGCTCGTGCAGGTAACACGTCCACAGATCTGGCAGCTCCAAAGTGTCTCCATTTCACAGTGTTTTCAGAATACACAGGCCTTATGGTGATTTTTTGATATAAGCGTCTCTCAGTGCACCCAGATTTTGGCTGTGTTTGTCTTGACGTCAAGCGCACCAGCTGGTCTCCTCACATTTTGGTTAATGTGTCTGTGCGGTTCTTCTTGCTTTCAGGACCAGTATGGCAACTATGTGATCCAGCACGTTTTGGAGCATGGAAGAGCGGAGGATAAGAGCAAGATAGTGGCAGAGATCAGAGGCAATGTACTGGGACTCAGCCAGCACAAGTTTGCAAGGTAAAACAAAGTATATTTGGATAGTCTGATTGTCTGTGAATCCTCTCCATGTGGATTACATTGGCCAGGCGCTAGATAAATGTTTAAATAACTGTCTCTATTCCTCCCAGTAATGTGGTTGAAAAGTGTGTGACCCATGCATCCCGAGCCGAGCGAGCAGTGCTGATCGACGAGGTTTGCAGTCTGACTGAGGGCCCACACAGTGCCTTATATACCATGATGAAGGACCAGTATGCCAACTACGTAGTGCAGAAGATGATCGACGTGGCCGAGCCCACACAGCGCAAAATTGTTATGCACAAGGTTTGTTTGTTTTCAGTTGTACAAACTACATGTCATATTTCAAAAGCATAATTGAAGGAAACATTTTATGCAAAATCAACTTTTATCAACTTGAACTTTTAACCGCAATGTAATTTCCCTTTCATTCTTTAAATTTCAGTACCATGAATAATGTATTTTGAGGAATTCAAGCATGTTCGAATAATCTGTATTTTAAGATTGAATGCTCAGCATTTATTTATTTTTTGGTTCACCTAAACAAGACTAGTCTAAAAAAGCACGGACAAAACCAGGACACATATGCCATTACAACATTTGAACAAACGCAACTTTGCTTCATGCACAGTTAGGGTGACCAAATGTCCCGCTTTGTGTGGGACTGCACAGCATTTTCATGGCCAGCCTCTGTCAGTGCTGCAGTGGCTGGCCATTCTCGCTCTCTTTCCGCTTTGTTTTAACGTGGGCCACGCCGCTCCATCAACTCCTCTCTCTATTAATAAAAGATCCCGAACCTTGGAAAAGTTCCTCTGATGTTTATGCAGGTTAAGGTTCCACTAATAGCAACATAGGACTTCCCGTGGCCCCTACGAAATAAAACCCTCTGCATTCACCCACTGCTTAAAGAGCCTTATTGTGAAAAGAATACACAGTAAATGCAGTCTGTCCTGCACAACGTTATATTAAAGAATAGCATTTAGAAGTGGTTTAGATGCTGGAATTTAGCATAGCTGGTAGGACTAGAATGATTCCTTATGAACTTAAAATTAACAGGCCCATAATTAGGATTAGCCTTCTTCAATTATTGCCTAAAAGACAGCAGAATACAGGAATTTCCTGTTGTGAATCTGACAAAGAAGACCAGACCATACACTTTTTTGCCATTATTTAATGTGCACTCGTCTACGCTGATAAAAGGGAGCTGGAGAAACAATGACAGGCCAGTGCTTTGTGGGTATTGGCTTATATCTACCTGTCTATTTTTTTTCTAATGTAGGACATAATTAACTTAAACGTATACAGTACAAAATATAGTTGACATAAAATGAATAGTAAAAAAAACTGCAAGTTGTCCCTCATTTTCATGCTTTGTACCACTTAAACAGAGGTGCTGTCTCACATTTGGTCCGTTTTCATGTGGTCACCCCACAACAAATCTTCTCTAACTTGAGTTTTTCTCTCACCTCCCCTTTCAGGGGAGAGTGTTGTGTGCAGAGACACGTTCTCTTCATGTTAAGCTGTACAATGATTTGTGTTTAACTGTATTACAATCCGAATCATGTTCACAGAGAAATGAGCACATGAGGGCATGATTTTAGACTCTTCTAAATGCAAAGATGTACATGTCCAGTTGAGATACGAGACCTTTCATAATACCACAACCTTTGCACTAATGCACAACTGTCTGTCCCTACCTTGCAGTCACAGGTTAAACCCATTCAAACAAACGTTGAAGCCTGTCGCACTGCACGCTGGTGCCACTGTACGTAATGTTCCTCATTAACAAGCAGGCTTCCAAACACGCGGAGCACATGGCCCTTAGGCATGTTAGATTCACACCAAATCATCAATTAAGCTTTTATTTTCCTGTGTCTGCAGTAGTACGCTTTTGTGCTTTGACAGAGCAGTGTTTACAGATGAACTTGGGACTTTCTGGCCTGCCATGAACAGCTGCAGAGATGCCACAAAGCAGCACAGAACCTTAAAGTAATATATTTTTAATCATGGGAAAATGAGCCACGGGCAAGACCATATTGCTTTGCGGGCCTGTGTTGGCCTGCGAGCCACCTTTTGGAGATCCACGTTCTAAAGTAATCGGATAAGAAGGACAGAAATTTGGGATGCCAATAAAAGACGTGCAGACCCACATGTTTTCAGCCACTGTGCTGTTTCCAAATAAACCAGGAGAAGAGGAGCGTGGCTAAGCATCACTGTCATTCGTCTACAATAGTGATTATTAACCAGGGGTACAGGACCAATTATAAGGGGGGTACTTGGAATGGTTTCACATTTTTAAACAAGGATGAAATGCACTTTTTTATATGAATAGAAATTGTTTTATCTGAGTATCTTTGTGGAGTATCTTGAACCATAAATATAATTAAAAAAAAACAATGATGATAATAATAATTGACAATGTGCGCTGTACTTGAGAGTGTGAGACAAAGTTTAGGGGGTACTCAAGACAAAAAGTTGTGAACCACTGCTGTACAAGATAATAGAGACATTTGGTGTCTATGGACCAATCATTACTACTGATCCTGGACTGATGTAGTTCATAGATCAGGACACCTTGAATAGGATGTGGTACGAAATGTTTGATTAGGCCGCTTTAGATCTATATTGCGGTTTACAATGAAAAAATATAAAGATATTTGTATATGACTTAATAGCTTATTACTAAACATCAGAAATAAAGCATAATATGCCTTCTTTAGTGGCAAAAAAATTCTCATCAAACTTGACCAAAAAAATGGAAGTTGTGCTAGTCACCGGGCACTTAAACTTTGGTCAATTTGTCAAACTCTGTGACACATTTTAACAAATGGTACTGTGTGGCTTATGGATTCCTATTGAGATAATACTCCATATGCCCTACAGAACTGATGAAAGCTACAATGTAACTGCTTTTTTTGGTCCATTCAAGGATATTAAATTCTAATTTACTTGATCTTGTCTTTGGTCAGATCCGGCCCCACATCTCAACTCTGCGAAAGTACACATATGGCAAACACATCTTGGCCAAACTGGAAAAGTACTACATGAAGAACGGCGTTGACTTGGGTCCTCTCTGTGGTCCTCCAAACGGAATCATGTAAACCCCCCCCTTTGTCCTGAAGCCCCTTCCCCTGGAATCATGTCTGTCAGCTGCCTTTTCACTGAAATCCTCCATGCCGTCATGTCTAACAGCCCCGACTCTAATTGACCCTTTGGAGAGTGCGTTCCCTACTTCCCCTTCGTCTTTTACTCGCCGAGGACGTGGAGTACCCCTCGATCCCTTGTTTCCATGACAACCTTACAGGAGGAGCCTTGTTGAGTTGTTGCGTACCCCTCCCCCCTCCGAGCCCTGGCCTGCTGATCAGGGGCAAGCAGGGAGTGGACAGAGGTGAGACTCTGGCTTTCTCATCCATCCACTTCTGCCTTTTTTTTTTTTTTTTGGTTTTGAATTTTTATTTCTCTTTTCATCAGATAAAAACTGAAAATCATCACTTTTTGCTACTGCTGCGCCACAATCCTACTGTCCCTCCTCCCATCCTTATAGCTATTTACCACTATGAGATGGAAGAAGTATTTAATTTGTCTGACTTCACTGAATCATAGACAAAACACACACACCATCAGCTAACCAGCAGACAGATCATTTAGCATGGGAGATTCGTTTCTGGTCTTGCTTCTATAAATATAACGTGTATACTTGGTGTAGACCTTTGCATATATATATAAATATATATATAAAACTTTGTAGTTTTTCTGGTTTTTGATGTTGAATCTGTATCTATAATGTATCCTAGTAGTGACCACATACTTCTGACTGTATAATTGTACATTTGTAAACCCTTGTAATGTAAAAGTGCTTTACCACCCTTTTTGGTATGAGAAGAAAATGAAAAAAATCTCACCTTAAAAAAATCTTAGAAAAAACCTGTGCATTTCAGTGTATATTCTCACCTCCTTGGTTGTGACATATGAGTTGTTGTATATTGTAAATTGTAATATCAAATTTTTGTTTTGAAAAGCCCTTTCTATACAGCGTAGTACTTGTACAAAGATTCGTCACGCTTGGTTTTATCTTGTCACTGCTTAACTTAAAACATTGATCTCCCACTGAACCACAATTGGACACATTTTGTTATATTTAGTGGTGTCTTCTCATTTGTTTAAGAGTTTTTGTTTTTCTTTTGACCTTTTTTAAGCTTTTTATAGGAATGCTTTACCCATGAAATATGTCATGAGTGAGGGTTTGCTGAGCGGCCAATGATTTTTGTCCTGACTCCACAAACCCTTTAAGTTCATGCCCGGTTTCTCTGGGGGAGGCCTGGATTGTACAGAGGAGATTCTTGTGTTTTTTGGCATTTCTCTAGTGCTGTAAGTGCTGTATCATACTGTCCATGTCCTTTTGGGTGAGAGGCATCCCGCTGATAGTGCGGTGTACATTTGGAGCAGCCTTGTGTATATTTACTACGAGCACACCTGTAACCATATGTGTATAGTTAACAGAACCTGTGTATGCTTATTGCCTGGGCAACTATTTTTTGTAACTCCTGTTGTAGATTGTCTCTAAACAATTGTGTGATCTTTATTTTGAAAAACCAAACTGAACAAAAAAAACTTTGAAAATTTCACAGTCTCATACTCTTGTGTTTCTTTGCATTTTGTATTAGAAAAGTTAAAAAAATCCACCTCAGAGTAGCGTGAACGGGAGCAGTGTTTTTGTACTCCATAAACATGACTGATTAATGTGGCTGGCATCTTAATAGTACCGCCTTGACTATAACACACTGTGTTGGGACTTGTTCCAGTGACTGCTCCTAGTAATGGCACACAAGCTATAACATGGCCTTAACAGAGCACATGTTATACTGTATAGATGAACTTAGAACTACAATAATTTGTATATAATTACACAAGCTTTTACTTTATCTTCAAACTAAATGTAACACTGACAGTCAGAATAATATTAGTTATAAACACATCCTGCAAAAGACAGAAAAAATATCAGAACTTGTCAAATAAATTATTAGTGTGTTTATTTGGAGAGCAGTGTCATCCCCAAAACACTCTGCAGCAGTTGAGGATTTCAGCAGATACTAATTGGCTGGCTGCTGAGGCAGTTGATTCTATTTTCATTCTGTGGACTCAGGTGGAATCTAACATTGGTTGTTTACCAAGGTAATTGGTTATCTAAAAATACACCCGGTGAAATTGGTCGCTAAAACATTTGGTTAGTGGGTGAAACTAATCCGTGGCAGTCCTGAAGAGCCCGCGGGATGTGTGTATTTGAAAGCACTTTGATGCTTGTTGGTGCCTGGGTGAGCTGCAGGGGGCATCCTCGCCCTGACTGCTGCTGGAGATGGGAGATACCCCCACCTCTCTCAAACGCAGCCTTGTGAGGCACACGCACAAACCCTCCTCCTGCCAGACTCCCAGGCCAGGCAGCGACGCCATACGGAACATCCTGCCCTCGACGGACGGAGAGGGGGAGGAGAAACGGAGCGTGGACGCACAGACCCAGTGCGGACTGGGAATAGACACGACGAGAGCAGCTTTAGTGGATCTATCAGGTCCGGAGCACAAGAAGTCGGAGGAGCGAGGGGAGGGCCTGGCATAAGCCTCCTGGTTTAGTGGTGAACGGGAGCAGAGGCAGCGATCAATTGCCGACACAACTTGGATTAACCGAGCCGTCAAGGAGGACGGCGGCTTGCGCGCTGAAGTTGGAGAGACTGTGCCGCACAGAGAGCAGCAGCAGCAGCGGCGTTTGTCCCTCGCACACCTCCCTGAACCTTGAGACGGCAGCGGCGGGAGGCTCACCATGAAGCTGCCTCGGCTCCTGGCGCTGACGGCACTGCTCGTTCACGCCGCCACGGTAAGCAGCGACTGCATGTCCTTTGTTACGCATAGGTGCGAGTGAGCGCGAGCTTCCATTAACCTGGCAGTGATGAAAAAACTGCACTCGACCTAGATATGAGCCTTACTGGCCACCCCTGACTCCCGTTGGGATACGAGGAGCTGCTGGCGGCTACCGTGCAGAGAACCCCCACCCCCCGCTTTCACACGCGCCTTTGTGTCTCTCAGACGGGTTTACTGTGGCAGGAGGTGTGTGTGTGTGAGCATTTGAGTGAGTGTGGCGGTAATTAGCGGGTAATCTCTAATTGGACTTGATTATACAGAGCCTCTGTATGTGGAGTCTGTGTCACCCGCTCACATCCTGCCCCTGATTTGGACCGGCTGCGAGCAGCGGAGTTTATTACCGGGGTTCCCTCTGTAAAGCCCTGGACCGCTGCGCGTGTGCGTGACTGTCCGGTGTCATGCGAAGTGTACGCTTCTAGAACTGTGGCGGGGCATTGTTTGAGTTTGGGCTGCTTCCCGGGACATACACCGTACTCCATCGCTCTCCTTTCCTCACAGCCAGATGAAAAGGCTACGTGTGTGCGCGCAGAGTGTCGTGGGTGGGGTAAAAACGGGGGAAGTTAACGGCGATGCGGTACGAAAGCTGGCATGGCATGATGTCATCGGGAATCGCGAGGAAGGCAGCTGATTAGGCAGGCACGTCCCCCCTCCCCACCAACATCAACGCCATCCTTCTCAACACCTTCTCTCCGGAACCATCCACGCCAAGTTTTACGCGCAAGATGCCCCCCATAGGCTCCGGCAGCACGCCCACACTTTCCGCCACCGTGGATCTAGATTTATCCCATGAGGAGGAGGTGAAACTCACTGAATCATTGAAAGAAAATGGAGCATCCAGAAACAGGCACATCTACTTTTAAACCTATACAACAGAGTCCTCAACAGAACAAACATTCCCATAGTGGCAAAGTCATGATGTTTAACAATTAATACAACATCTGATGCCTTGTCATGTTTGATTTGCTTCCTTTTGGAAAATATTAGTTCAAACCCCCACCCCCTACTTTTATCTTTTTCAATGATGACACAGTCTTCCATATTTGGTCCTGGGATCAGAAAATCTGTGCCAAAATCAGATAAGACTTGGATTTGTCTTCAGCCCATGTCTAATGCTTTTATTAGGTTTCTAGGAGATCGGAGTTGCAGCTTTGGTCAATAGATAAAGATAAAGTGTAGTCTACAACATGCCCTTCATTGTATCTTTGTTAATGGAAATACCTTTTATTTAGGATGACACTTTTTCGTTAAACATTTTTTTGTGACAGAGTAGAAGGACAAGTAACACACAAGACACAGAAACAATAAAAACAAGCCGGGGCTCGAACTCCAAATGCCCCCAGCTAGATTGTTTATAAAGTCTACGTAGTCACTCTGTTCTCTTGAATAGGGACATACAAGGGTCAAGAGGCCTGTCCACGTCAGGTGCAGATCCCCTTAACAAAGGCAGAACTTGGCTTTCACTGCTGCATGTTGGACCTCAGTTATTTATAACCATAAATGTCCTAAACTATATCTTGTTCCGTCTGCTTCCTTGAGGCAAATGTTTGTGAAGTAATAGTTTAAACGCTTTAAACTTTCCATTACAGGCTCCGTCAGTTCTGAGACGCATTCCTCAACTTCTACAGTGCTCTACTCCTCCAGCATGCCCTACAAAAATCCCAAATCTCTTTAAATGAAATTTAAAGATTAGCCACAGTCGCCTTTAAGTGCTGAATTTCCCAGAACTAATTGGTGTTCCTTAAACACATTGTTTTCAAGGGCCTCTTTGGGTCCGGGGCCCTGGGGCATTTGCCCAAATTGCATAGTTAGTAATCCATCCTCGTCCCCATTTCTTGAATGGAATGGAGGATCTCTGCAGTGCAATGCTTAAGTATGTGTTGGATGTGCCTCCTTTTATGTCACACCATTGGTTTTAGTTGACGTGATTAGCAGCCTGTGTGTATCTGTGGATTTAGAGTTTGAAAGCTTGGATTATTTCTCGTTTTGGTTCATTTCATTCAAGTTTAGCTCATGGCTACAATTTCTACATGTCTTCAATACATTTCTTTTGGCTATTATTTTGCATTTAGCAATGCTAGATCAGACCCTTTGGATAACAAGCACCTGAGTACTGATCTAAATCAGGTCCGACTTATTTGCCCTTTAAATGTATGGACTTGTCTCGTTTGTCCCTCATGTCATTTGTCCCAATAGCAGACTCCGGTCTCTGGTGCACACAGCAGATCATTAGTGTCTGAGAGTGCAGCCGGAGCCAAAGATCCTCCAGCTGACCTAATCTGTCTTTAAGACTACAGATGGAAACAGGTGTGACACACTTAACTGTATACAGTATGAACACTCTTCCAGAAAGGCTGTTGCAAAGTGTTGCTAATTTAATGCTATCGCCATTCTGGCAAAAATTGAGAAAGTGGATTAGAAATGTTATGATCATCCATAAATGTCATAAATGTTCCCCATCCAAACAGGAGTCATGAGCCTGTCTTGTGTTTGGTGAATTGGTGAATCTTAATTGCCCCTGTAGTGAAATAATGTGTGACTGTTGTTTATCTGTCTGAATTCTGCACTGCATAATAATAATCTTAATCTTCACAATTAAATAATCATAATTTTGTCCAAAATCATGTTTTACTGTTAAACAAATGAAGCTGTAGTTTTAGCCAGACTCTGATTTAGTTTATTCTGTTGTGTTTAATGACTTATTGCATTGTTTCTGATGTAACAAATCCAGACGTTATGTGCACTTCTAATACCAGCCTTTTGTGGAGTTATCTTGACAGGTGCAGGTGTTCGTGCTAAAGGTAACACTAACACATAAGTCGACAGTCCCACTGTGGTTAGCTTCACCTTAAAGAGCACAGACAAGGGACACACGGCCTTTCTCAAACCTCTCCCACTGCATCTTGACATCAATGTGGGCATGTCTACCCTTCTGACATCGCATCCAGATGACTTTATTTTACATTGGAGACTAATTTTCCCATAGACATCTGTTGCGTCCCTCACTCTCCATCTGTCTGCGAGTGGCTCAAAAATAGGAACAATATCCTGCCAAAGAGTCGTTCCCTTTTAACAGCTATTTGTGAATGTGTGGATCATGTTTAACCCGTGAAAATGAATCAGTGTTTTGTTGCGTTCTTCCGATCACAGACAAAGCTCCCCATAGAGAGAGAGAGAGAGAGAGAGAGTGTGAGAGAGCGAGAGATGGAGGGGAAGACAAGAGGGACAAAATGAGGAAAAATATGCTGTGATGGAGAGTGTGGAATGTGAGAGGCAATTTGACACAGGAAGTGAGTTGGACGGAAGACAAAGTCCCCACTCATGAACAGCTAAGAAGGCAGGTACATGGCGAAGTCTGTGGAGGTATTTCAGGTGCACATGTGAACCCATGGGTGGAGGAGTGCGTCTCAGCTTCTACTGCGGACATAAAAGGAATTGTGCTTCAAATGCCAAATACATAAAATTTGATCCGAAAAATATTGAAGAAGGTGCCAAATACTGACACTAAAAATAATTAACAATTTGTTGACCATTAACCTCTCTTAAAATTATTTCAACTAAAATACTGACCTCATCTTTGCATTTAACCAGCTTGTAATCGACAATAAAAAAGCTGGTTTGTTGAAAGTGAAAATGAAATGAAAATCTTCTATATATTTTTAAAATGTTTCTGATTGGTCCTTCGGTGCAGGGCTCTGGGTCATTCTCCATAGGACAAAGGAAATGAAAGAATTGGCCTTCATATTCTGACTGCATTCAAGTCTGTGAAAAAAATATTCCTCATTCCTCTGTTTATCTCCCCTTTGGGTATTTTTGTGCAGTGGTTTGGTTAAATTACTTCTCTTTTATCTATTATATTAAAAAAAGTTTTAGTGTTTTGATTTGAATGGAAAAAGTCCCGGCGCTGGGTAAGCTGTCATAAAAGCAAAGCAGTTGACATGTACCACCTTCTCTTGAATAATTGGAGCTTATAATTAGTTAAACTTCCCCTTAGTGAGTGTGCAGAATGACTTTTTCAGCTAAAAAGAGTCCAAACGAAGAGTAATTGCCATGACTCTTTAAAGTATTGTACATGAATTTGAATGAAGCTGCGGTTTGAATGATTCAGTTTATTATTAGTTTGGGACTTACAAAAGATACATTTACTACTGTAGCCAAGCTTCCTTGTATAAGAACAAACAAGCCACAGATGATAGCTTGTATTTTACTGGTGCCACAGCTTTTGTTTATCAGACAGTTGCCACTGGTAACAACACAGTCTCCCAAATATGGCCCTGAGGTCAAAAAACTGTCTTCAGTGAAAAGTTTGAAAATAAGTTAGTTTCAAAGTAGGCTTATTGGAATTTTTGGTTGTACTTTTTTAACACAAAGTGAAACCACAATGATGCAAGGGACATTTTAATGCTTAAAAATGACATCCTTATTTTTAAACTGCTTAAATGTAACAGAATTTGAATTTTGTCGAAAATACCATCAATCATTGCCAACCAAAGACGTATGGATCAATATTGTTTTGCATTATCTAATATAGCAGGACTACAGGTCAATAAGCCTCCAGTGGATAACCTCTGAGATGACCCTAAGCTGTAGCCTTTGAATTTAAACCTCACTGGTAGCATTTGCAGCGTGTTGTGACAGTCTTAATTGTAGCTGTTTTCGACCACGTCGTAATCTTAAGTCTCTAAATTGAGCTAATCATCCTGGGCTGAACATTCCCAGACCTCAGGAAATTGAGGCAAAATTAAGGCAAACTTTAATTTCCTTCCTTTTAAACATAGTTGTAGCCTTTTTAAAATTACTTCTCTTGATGTAATTGTGGCGGCGCTCAGACTGTGGTAAACTGGCATTTTCCAGCCATGATGTGGCTTTAAAAACCATGAAACAATGTACTCTTGGAGGAAAATAACGTCTAAAGGTTTTTAAACCCACAATTATGTTGCCCCACGCTTCTGTGTTTACCATCTATAAACTATTTTCTTGAAAATCACTTTTCAGAACTAATCAAAAATCGATGAACCTACAGCATCAAAATCACTCAGTGCTGAATTTAAAGTGTGCATTTTAGTAATTTTTCTCATTGACTTTTTTCATACCCGTGTTAAATATTTATCATAGTTTAACATCAGGCAAGTGGCAATTCAATAAAAGCTGAAATGGATAACTACAGCAAGTAGAACTGAGAAAAAGGAATCCTTCTGTCATCAATACACAAAACTCCACCCAAAATACAGACAAACACTGATTTATGACAATAATGTTGTGGCTATATATTTTATTTGTCAAATAATAACACTTGTGTAAGTTTGGACCTTGTTTTATGCAGCTCATGTCCAACCAGGAAGTAAAGTTATAAACCTCACCAAAATGGTCAAACCAGGAAAAAGTTTTTAAAACTCTTGAGTAGAATTATGTTGTTACCCGTGTAGTCTAACCTGTCATATGACCTTTTCATAGTAAAGCAAGATTATGTAACCAGCTCATCTCCATGTAGATTTTATTGCTGCTTTATTATGGCACTGCACTTCTCTATCTTCATGTAGACAAACAAGTGACACCACCAGGCCAAGTTACAGGTCAGATCTGTGGTGAGGCGACCCCGCCCTCTGTAAGAACGCATGTTTATTTGCACTCAAAACACATGTAACGTAATAAATGCAAGATGTTATGCGTTTAATGTCATACTGTGGAACATCCCAAAGCAAAGCAGTAACATCTCCATGGAGACAAGCTCCACCATTAAAGCCACCTAATGATTCTCCTTTTAAGCTGTTAAAGTGAGTCACCAGTTTAGGGTGGCCCACAAAACAGTTTTAAAAGCCTGAATAAGCTTAATATTGAACCTTGAAACCAGCAATTTATTTGAAGTGATACTGACATTCAGCACATCACGACAGAAAATATACTTGCCCAAAAACGCGTTAAGTAATCGTGTTTTGAAAGAGGCACTCAGAAATGTCAATCTACTGCCTGACTAACAGTATCCACTCGCCTCGCACCTTTTGATCCGCGTACTATTGAGCAACCTGAGAATTTCCTGCTCGGATCTTCAAAGATATTTCTCAAAAACCACCTTGTATTCACTTGTCTGAAAACACCCCGTTGCCCTCTCCCTCTCATCATGACCAGCACAAGACTCGAGTGCGGACACGCCGGCTCGCACCTCCATGCCCCGCTGCACATTTAACACTAACATGCCGATAATCTTACCCTAAACTACATCCGCTATTTCCCCACACACACCCAGCCGCTGAATAGGTCTGTTGATTCAGTGACTCGGAGCGGGGGAGACCGAGAACGCTGGAGGTGTTTTTAGGTAGGTCAAAAACAGGCAGCACACCACTATCTCTCCGCTGTGCTGTAATTGGACGGCTGCACACAGACATACTCGCATAGTTATTCTCAAGAGTCAGTGCATGGATACAAAGGCAAGAGCTGGCAGAGAGAAGGGCTGGAAAAGGGGAGAGATGGTAGCCTTAAGATAATGAGGAGGAGGTAAAATGGACAGCTGATGGTGCTATAGGGGAGGTTTCATTGCAGTGAGAACAAGAAGATGATATCACACTACTTTTCAAACCTATAGATCCCGATTTAGGGCTGTGCATTTAATTAACTCTAATCGAGATCGAGATTCAGTCATCTCTATTCGTCAATGATAAGCTTGGATCTTTTTAATCGACCCAAGTAAAAGTGGAGCAGAGTTCAAACTTTGAAAGACGACATTTGACTTTTTGTGTCTAATGACTCCGTATTGTTCCGTGAATTAATTCTGAAAGGGTAAGGGGTAGCCATTTTTCTTTGTTTTTAATGACACAAAATAAAAAGAGATTGGAAACTGCGATCAATGAATGTGGAAGAAAATCGTCATTGAGTCACTTTTTGTCACAGCCCTATCTGGTTTTCAATTTCATCAGGTTCATATTATGATAGTAACATTTTGCTCAACTATAGGCTTCTCTCAGTTTTTTCTTTTTGAGAATTCTCCTTTTAGACTCTTTTACCTTTCATTTGGTTCGGTTTGTGAGTGGATTGGGAAAGAGAGGGGGAATTGGGCATTATTTACTCTTTAAATCTGAAATCGTGACATAAATGGTAGGCAATCAACACTTTTTCAATATCTGTTCGATACAGAAGTTGGCCGTTAATTTTCCTTGTATGGGAAGAGAATTGTCCATGTCCAAAGACACAATGTGACAGTGTTGTCTTTAATACAGAGAGGAGTTGTATCTATTAAGGCCAAGATGAGGATGACATGTTGTCTTGTGATTAGAAACCAGACAAGTATGATCTTTCTCTTGATGGCGAACACAACGCAGAGCACGCTGTTCTTGATAAGTTCTTATCTCAAGTATGAGGATAATATTTTTTCAAGGCCAATCATGCAGCATCACTGTCCAATTCGCTTCACCATAATATGACGATTTGGCCTAATATTACTTTGCAAACCGACCACCCAACACACCAGCCAACTAATGAACACCTTCGACAAATGCAATGATCTGCCCATTTCCCATAATGAGAGTTACAGGGCTGACTGGTCTTTAGGCACTTTGTTTTCCTCCATTAAAGCAAAGACAGCAGGCGGCAGCTCGAGCGTTTGAGCAATCTTTTATAAAGGTGTCACTATTCGTCTGCTCACAACATAATGCTGCCATTTTCAAATGCAAACAGGTTTTTCCAGAATCTGTTAAAGTGTGAAGTCACATGGACCTTGAAATGGAGGAAAAGTTATTAGGCTTTTACTCTGCAAAAGGATTACTCAATACAATCTGGTGAGAGACACATGGACACATTTATTCAATACTGCATTGTTGAATAACGTAATAGACAGCTATTCACAATTATTTTCATCCACCACAAGAGCTCGTCTGCATGTTTGAGATTAAGGGGTTATGGGACATACCTGTGGCCGCCAAATGAAAGAAGCAAAGAGCTGTTCATTGAGTGTTCTGTGAACCCTCAGCATGATCACTTTTCACTCTTAATTTCTGACTATTGAAAAATGTACAACCCTTTTGAATATTGCAGAGGGTGTTTTGGAGATGTACAATTAAAAATCTCAAATTTACTCTCTCTGTTAGGGTTCTAATAAATTCTTAGTCGACTAAAGAGCTGCCCAAATCGACAGATTAATCGATTCAAAGGGGGTGTGACAAAATATATCAAAACTATGAAGTATCTCCATGTATCTGACCCAAACTTCACTCAAAAGATCACAGCTGCACAGGAGTTCATACAAAAACATTTTATTCATAGAAGGACTAGTAAATTGATTAAACTCATCATTCACTCCAAAAACTCACTCTATCTTGTTGTTTTTTGCAGTTTTTGCCAAATAAATCTTTATAATCTAAATAAAACAATAAGTCGACTAAAAATGTTGGTCGAGCAAGATGCCATCGACCGACAGCAGCTCTACTCTTTGTGCCATCCATCCATCCATCCATCCATCTTCTTCCGCTTATCCGGGGCCGGGTCGCGGGGGCAGCAGCCTGAGCAGGGACTCCCAGACTTCCTTCACCCCAGACACTTCCTCCAGCTCCTCCGGGGGGATCCCGAGGCGTTCCCAGGCCAGCCGAGAGACATAGTCCCTCCAGCGTGTCCTGGGTCTACCCCGGGGCCGCCTCCCGGTGGGACATGCCCAGAACACCTCCCGAGGGAGGCGTCCAGGAGGCATCCGGAACAGATGCCCGAGCCACCTCAGCTGGCTCCTCTCGACGTGGAGGAGCAGCGGCTCTACTCCGAGCTCCTCCCGTGTGACTGAGCTCCTCACCCTATCTCTAAGGGAGCGCCCAGCCACCCGGCGGAGGAAGCTCATTTCGACCGCTTGTATCCGCGATCTCGTCCTTTCGGTCATTACCCAGAGCTCATGACCATAGGTGAGGGTAGGAGCGTAGATTGACGTAATCGAGAGCTTCGTTTTCGACTCAGCTCTCTCTTCACCACAACGGTCCGATACAGCGCCCGCATCACTGCAGACGCTGCACCGATCCGCCTGTCAATCTCACGCTCCATCCTTCCCTCACTCGTGAACAAGACCCCGAGATACTTGAACTCCTCCACTTGAGGCAAGGACTCCCCACCCACCCGGAGAGGGCAAGCCACCTTTTTCCGGTCGAGAACCATGGCCTCGGATTTGGAGGTGCTGATCCTCATCCCAGCCGCTTCACACCGGCTGCAAACCGCCCCAGTGCATGCTGCAGGTCCCGGTTTGAAGAAGCCATCAGGACGACATCGTCCGCAAACAGCAGAGATGAGATCCTGTGGTTCCCAAACCGGACACCCTCCACGCCCTGACTGCGCCTAGAAATTCTGTCCATAAAAACTATGAACAGAACCGGTGATAAAGGGCAGCCCTGGCGGAGTCCAACATGCACCGGGAACAGGTCTGACTTACTGCCGGCAATGCGAACACAGCTCCTGCTCCGTCGTACAAGGACCGGACAGCCCTTAACAAAGGGCCCCGGACCCCATATTCCCGAGCACTCCCACAAGGCGCCCCGGGGCACACGGTCGAATGCCTTCTCCAGGTCCACAAAGCACATGTGGACTGGTTGGGCAAACTCCCATGAACCCTCGAGCACCCGATGGAGAGTATAGAGCTGGTCCAGTGTTCCACGACCGGGACGAAAACCACACTGCTCCTCCTGAATCCGAGGTTCGACTATCGGTCGGATTCTCCTCTCCAGTACCCTGGAATAGACCTTACCAGGGAGGCTGAGGAGTGTGATCCCCCTGTAGTTGGAACACACCCTCCGGTCCCCCTTCTTATACAGAGGGACCACCACCCCGGTCTGCCAGTCCAGAGGTACCGTCCCAGACTGCCACGCGATGTTGCAGAGACGTGTCAGCCAAGACAGTCCCACAACATCCAGAGACTTAAGATACTCAGGGCGGATCTCATCCACCCGGAGCCTTGCCACCAAGGAGCTTGCCAACCACCTCAGTGACTTCAGCCAGGGTGATGGATGAGTCCGCCTCCAAGATCTCAGCCTCTGCTTCCTCCTCGGAAGACGTGACAGTGGGATTGAGGAGATCCTCAAAGTATTCCTTCCACCGTCCAACCACATCCCCAGTCGAGGTCAACAGTTCTCCACCCGCACCGTAAACGGTGTTGGTAAAGCACTGCTTCCCCCTCCTGAGGCGTCGGACGGTTTGCCAGAATTTCTTTGAGGCCAACAGATAGTCCTCCTCCATGGCCTCGCCGAACTCCCAAGTTTTTGCCTCTGCGACAGCACGGGCTGCAGCACGCTTGGCCTGCCGGTACCTGTCAGCTGCTTCAGGAGTCCCACAAGCCAGCAAGGCCCGGTAGGCCTCCTTCTTCAGCCTGACGGCATCCCTTACTTCCGGTGTCCACCACCGGGTTCGGGGATTGCCGCGCGACAGGCACCAGAGACCTTGCGACCACAGCTGCGAGCCGTCGTGATCGACAATGGAGGTGGAGAACATGGTCCACTCGGACTCAATGTCTCCAGCCTCCCCCGGGATCTGGGAGAAGTTCTCCCGGAGGTGTGAGTTGAAAACCCTGCTGACAGAGGGCTCTGCCAGACGTTCCCAGCAGACCCTCACGATGCGCTTGGGCCTACCAAGTCGTTCCGCTTCCTCCCCAGCCAGCGGATCCAACTCACCACCAGGTGGTGACAACTCTGGCCCTCTCTTCACCCGAGTGTCCAAGACACGCGGCCGAAGGTCAGATGACACGACAACAAAGTCGATCATCGACCTCCGGCCTAGGGTGTCCTGGTGCCACGTGCACTGATGGACACCCTTGTGCTTGAACATGGTGTTCGTTATGGACAAGCTGTGACTAGCACAGAAGTCCAATAACTGAACACCACTCGGGTTCAGATCGGGGGGGCCGTTCCTCCCGATTACCCCTCTCCAGGTGTCACTGTCGTTGCCCACATGGGCGTTGAAGTCCCCCAGTAGAACAACGGAGTCCCCGGGTGGTGCACTGTCCAGTACCCCTCCCAGAGACTCCAAGAAGGCCGGGTACTCTGCACCGTTGTTCGGCCCGTAGGCCGACACACAGGTGAGAGACCTGTCCCCACCCGAAGGCGGAGGGATGCGACCCTCTCGTTCACCGGGGTGAACTCCAACACGTGACGGCTGAGCTGTGGGGCTATGAGCAAGCCCACACCAGCCCGCCGCCTCTCCCCGCGGGCAACGCCAGAGAAATGGAGCGTCCAGCCCCTCTCGAGGAGACGGGTTCCAGAGCCCAGGCTGTGCGTGGAGGCGAGGCCGACTATATCTAGTCGGAAGCGCTCGACCTCCCGCACGAGCTCAGGCTCCTTCCCCCCCAGCGAGGTGACATTCCATGTCCCCAGAGCTAGTTTCTGTGTCCGGAGCCCCTGCCTTCGACTGCCACCCAGATCTCTTTGCACCGGCCCCTTATGGATCCTCCTGCAGGTGGTGGGCCCACGGGAGGGCGGCCCCATGTCGCTCCTTCGGGCTATGCCCGACCGGGCCCCGTGGGGAAAGGCCCGGCCACCAGACGCTCGCCGTCGAGCGCCCACCCCAGGCCTGGCTCCAGGGTGGGGCCCCGGTGACGCCAGTCCGGGCGACGTACACGTCCTTGATTTAACACTCGTCATAAGAGGCTTCTGAACCGCTCTTAGTCTGACCCGTCACCCAGGACCTGTTTGCCATGGGTGACCCTACCAGGGGCATGAAGCCCCCGACAACATAGCTCCCAGGATCATTCGGGTACTCAAACCCCTCCACCACGTTAAGGTGGCGGTTCAAGGAGGGGACTCTTTGTGCCATCTAAACTAATTATAAAAAGGCTGCGATTTTGACAGTCTATTCTTGTTTTATTGAACCTCAACCACGTCATTTACTGACACATATGTGATGGATTGGAAAATTGTGCAATATTGTCATCAGAATATTCAAAAAAAAAAAAAAAAATACTATATATATATATATATAGTTCACATAGTACTAGCTACAAGTATACAGTATATTATGATTGTCATGCTCTAAATCTGGGTAAGAATGGGAAATAACTGCACACATCTCAAATACGTCATATTTAGTATATTCATTTTGAGTAACTTTATTCAGGTCCAGTTACTCTTTCATTTTGTGATATTCAGAATTTTCAGCTTTTCTAAAATCTTATTTTGACCAAACTGCATAGCATTGGTTTAAAAAAAAGAAAGCTTGTGGCGTGAGCATGGGCAATTTTCCTTCCTTTTTCCCTCTCTTTAGTTATAAATAAATGCATTACAAACAGCAAAACAAACAAAAAGTTGTTTTTTATCATATATTGCATGTAATTATTCTGAATTCTGAACTCAGAATACAAAATTGTGACTAGACCATGAAATGGAATGTCCCAAAATACATTCAGGCTAAGTTATTCTACAGCTCAATACATATTCTTCCCATCAGTGACTTTCTTAATCTTACAGTGGAGAAATTAACTTGTTAAGGCAGCTCTTAAAAACAATAAAGAGCAGATTGCAACTCAGTGTACATGCATCTGATAATGGAAACATAGGCTTTTTATTTACACTAGGTTGTAGTTGCACAAAAGCGGACATGCATGTTGTGCGTGTGAATTATAATGGCACAGTCTATTCAATGTAATTTACACCACTTTCCAATTTCAAGCCAACTAATCCACATAAAACATGGTAATAGTTTGCTGAGCTGAGATGTGGTCTGCTGTGAATGTGTGTATGCTCATAGTGCGGGCTTTGGCCTATAGCATGTTGTAAAATGAATGTCGACCGGAGCAGAGTGGAGCGCGATGGAAAACGTCGGGATGGAGGGATGGGGGCAGGGAGGACGGGTGGCTGCTCTTTTCCCAGGAGGCCTAGCTGCTGTACCTGCTCTCTTCACGGCCGTCGCCATGACAACCAGCATGGCTGCCGCTGTCACCGCTTCATCTCTCCTCTCCTTTTCTTTCCCTCCGATCTCTCCATTCTGCTCCTTCTGTGGCCATTGTTCATTTCATTCACTTTCTTCATATCTCAATTTTCAAACACCACAATCGCCGTTCTTGTGCTCTCCTGTGGCTCCATATACGTTAAGTAAAAAAAAAAACGTTTTCCCACTTTGAACAGTCTGTGTGTGGCATCACGTTGCTGTAACAAGACTTTAAATTACTGGGCATAAATGCAAAAAGCACTATCTCCAAAAGCCACAAAGCATTCTGGGATGTTCTGTATGTTTCGCTATAAATAAAACCTCCAGAAACAGGGCGCCTCCCTCCTCCCCAGCCGCTCCTTGTGTGTGGTGTGTGTGTTTGCGGATGGATTGCATAGAAGGCACACATCATACCACGGTTTGCATATAGCCATATTATCATCATATTCATGGTTGTGTGGCAGCATCTTTCTACTGCGCATTGTCCTCTCCAATTGCCTTCAGATCGCAGAGGTAATTGGTTTAACGAATAGGCCGGATGGGTGGGGTCATGCAGAGCTGAAACTCAACGCGGCCCAATGGGAGCGTGGGCATGTGAAGTTATTGATGGGGCAGATAAGCAGAAAGCGCAGATAAGACTGGTGGCTTGTAGTTGTTGAGTTTTGAAGTATGGCCTTTCTCTGACCTCTGCAAACACCTCCAGTATCTCGCTCTCCATCGGTTTATCCGTCCACTCGGGGATTTGTGGGCCACTGTATATTTTTCGTTTTCGGTCGACTTGCCATTTGATTTCGTCAGCGATTACAGTAGCTGAACTGAAAAATTAGAACTAAGGTGAAAGCTGAAATCCACTGAAGAGCCATTGAATTCAGGCTTTTACAGATGTTCTGAAATGTTTGTGATCCATGTATTAGTTTAGCAGTTACCATTTAAATGATCTCTCTATTGTTACTGCACATGTATTTGTTTGTTATCATGACAGGACTAGTACAGAGAACATTTCAAAGTATGAAATATTGCTACACAACAATATCACGATAAACAATATAATTTGTTTTTTATAATTAGTCAAAGAAGAGAGCTCAAATTATCACACAACAAACAACTCCCCGAATATGTGCATATGATATATATTGGGCCCCAAAAAATAATATTCCAGCTATTATTTATTGAACAATAAGTCAATATAGTAACCGCAACTTTGCAAATGTAGTTGCAAAATGTGAAACTACTCAATATTTAGCCTAAATTGTCTAATTCGGACAATAGAATATGTAAATCTAAACATTTAAATAATCGCATTTATGACCTTGTTTTGTGATTATGTTCAATCCATCTTTGTATTTTTTACAGTGAAAAAAATGAAGGCATGCTCCATATTAAATGTAAACACAGATTACTTTCTTTTAGACCAAAATGCGTTCCACATCCATTAGAAGATGAAGCAACAGTCACCTTAGTATTTGAGCATTGATCACAGGAATTATCAAGAGGTCCAACATCAATACAGTTTTTTTTCCACTAAAGGAATTGATCCGTGCTGCCTTAAACAGCCATCGATTTTGTGTTTACCACTTACCGTTCTGCTACCTCTCAACATAACCAAACCCCAGGTAACAAGGTTGTACGTTTCGGCCCTTTAACGATATCAGATCTCCTCTTCCTGTGCCACGCTCCATTACCTCTGCCCCTGCTTCAGACCGAATAGACTCGCCCTGACTGGAAACTGTTCCTCTGGGAGCCCCATGTTTGAAAATGACCACTATGTTTCGCTCAATGCCCTGTAAGCTTGTTTGGACTTAATAGTAGCACGGACTAAATGAAGATACAGTGCAATACGTGAGTGCGCTCTGCAGTGAAGTGGCGGACTGGAGGAGATTCATAGATCAGGAGCGATGGGAATAATGTCAATTGAAGAGAAAACCCATGGTACAGATCGCTTGTTTCTGTAGCGAGGCAAAGAAAAGCTCGTGTAAACGTTTGTGAGGAGGAACAACACCCGTCACACGTTGAGCTCGATGCGTGATGGGGGCATATTAATATTCTGACACCCAATTTGTCATCGTCTTTTTGCTCTCATCTTTGCTCTGCCTTGATGGATTTTGCATGATGTTTTTATTTTCTGATTACAAATGTCTGAAAGAGGTTTTGTCACTTAATTTGCAGATCTGCGTTTTAATCACACAGTGGTAATTAGTGTAGAATTTTGTTTAGTTTTTTTTATCATCTGGGAAACCGTTACAAGCCGATATTTCGCCACATTTCATTCGTGAGGTTTTGAAGATTTGACATCTGCCTCTGTCATTTCATAGTCGGTTATAATTTTAACAAGACCAGCTGGACCCCTATAGCGAGTGGTCAATCAAATCTACCACCATGACTTCTCTGTGATGTCTGGGATTCAGTCATTTCTTTGGGTCCGGGTCTTTTTAATCGAGATGTCTAAAGCCAGTCCTCAGTCAAAGCATGTGGTTTGGAGCAGAATTCAGACTTTGGAGGAAGAAATTTAACTTTGTTTTGATTGAATTATTCTCTGTAGTGTTTATGTTCAGGAAATTGATATTGAAAGTTATCTTATTTGCTTCTTATCAAGACAAAGTACATTTTAAATATCGAGATCGAACAATATGAAAAAAAGAGACATTTATTTTTGTCATATCGCTCAGCCCTAATTGGAGCAACAAAAATAATAAATCATTTCTGACATTTTTTGATGGTATGACTTTGCTTCACTGTCTGGATGTAGGAAAGTAGGGACTATAATGTTCCAGTGGAGGTGTTCATGCTGTTACTGCTGATGATGTCCAACTCTGGAAGACTGTGTTCTCTTTAAAAAGACATATTTTGACATTTTTTCAGTTGCTAAGAATTGAAGTGTAACATAAGTAGATCATTATTGTACATTTTGTTCATTGAAAACTGCAAAATTGTTTTAAAACTGTCTTAGTTCAAAACTCCAGCAACTCTACATGCATTGCTCTGACTTTCTGAGTTTTAACTATTCAAATAATTACAACAAAATCCCAGGACTGTGCTGCAATAGGTGGTAGGTGAAAACAGTGTGCTCTCAAGCCTTGAATGCAGCATAATACAGGATTATTCAAACATGCATGAATCAATCGAAATACAACTTTGAGTAAAATGATGAGGGAACATTGTTATAACATGGATTAAAGCTCATTAGAGTTGATTTTGCATAATCCGTCCCCTTTAATATCCCTCACTATGCCTCATGAATATTATAAATCTTGTGGGACCCACTGCACAAACCTCTGTTCCAGTCCCTGTATTTGGGGAAACCGACACATAAGATGCACAGGGAAAGTATTTATAGATCCGGCCTAGCGCTCTGAGGCTGGAGGGAGTTTCCTGAGTGCATGTTATATTGCTGTTTACATGACAGTAAGCAAAGTGAGCTTACAGAGACCCTGCCTTCTTGTTCCCAACCTCGCATTGGCTACACAGTGAGCAACAAAAAGCCATGTGACTATGAACGTGTGCGTTTTAAATAATTTAGCCAACGTCCCGACTGAGGAGTGAACGAGGTCAGGAGCTCATCGCAAGCTCCATCTTCCTCCCCTCTTTCCCGTACATCTAACCATCGCCCACCGCTTTCTCTCTCTCCCTCCCTCCCTCTGCAGTGTCCCGTTCATCTGTTCTACCCGGCTTCATAAACAGGAACTTGATAACAAAAGGCTTTCCCCACATCACGTCTCCTCAATTATCCGCGTGCCACGGAGGGGGGAGAAAACATCGATCCAATTAAACGTGAGACAGTGAAACCCGCGGCGTTCAAGTGTATGGGTCTTTTAACTCGCAGCGCTGGACCTCCTCACGTAAAACCTTTTGAACTTGCTGCGTAAAGGGGCACATTCAAAGGCGTCTGCAGTTAGCCCCTGAAGCTAATTAGCTTTCTGCGTGGATGTGAACAGGGAACTCTCTGCAATATTGCTTAGTGGTTGCAGCAGTGCGTTCCCACAGGGCACAATCTCCCCGTAAAAGAAAACACCTCCACAGCCTCCACACGGACGCGCGCCCAGGGCAGGCACGCGCGCGGCAGTGGCAGCAGGTGATTCATTCTTAATCTTTCATTCCAACAGTTGTGGATTAGCCCTAATCTTTTGCCAGCAGAGACCCAGGTCTGCAAAGGGCTGAGTGACACCGTGTTTGCAGCGTGTACTTAAGGGCGCTGTTTATTTAGCAAGCGGTGTATGTGACGGGATAATTGTTTCCCTTGTTGACGGTGTAAGGCGGAGTGTTTGACAGGACACAATGCAGCTCATATTGACAGATCAGAATCACAGAGAAGTAATGTGTAGGCGCTGACAGAGAGGCTGCTGAGCTTTTGTTTTGGTAGTAAATTACTAGGAATAATCTTTAGGATAAAAATAAACCTTCTCATTTTAGGAGTGCGTGTTGTTTTTTGGGTTCAGTCTTGGGTCATCATTTTTGTTTATAATTGCAACAGTTGTAGCAATGATAAATGCTCTGGAGCCTGTATAGGGCCCACTGTTTACGGACCACCTTTGCTCAAATGAGATCATACTCTGTCAAGCAGGTCAGGGTAAGGACCGACCTCGGTCAAAGTTTCTAAAGTTCCCAAATACTGAGACACTGTTTAGATTCTAAATAAACCTATGTAATGTTTTTCCCCCTGCCATTTTCTGAACAAAACAACAAACAACCAAGATAATAGATGACTAGGAAACATATTTCAAAAACTGGAATAGGCCAATGCAATAGAAGATGGTATAAAGTTCAACCGCTGCACTTGCAACACTTGCAATAAAATAAAAACCAGTTTAACCTGATTTAAGTATCAAGAGAGTTTGTAAGCTTTATATAGAAGATATGCAAAGAAGATATGCAAAATTTGAATATCTGCAGTTTAAAAACACTACAAAAAGATTTTTAAAAAAGAAGAAAAAAGGAAAATATAAATGTATTTCACATTTGGCTGCTAATGAAATCTCAACTAATACATTTTAAGATCTGACTATCCAGAAAAATATCGGCATCATATTTTTTTTTCAATATCGACCATGCCATATGTGAAAAAAGTTGTCTTCATTGCTAATACAATGCACCAAGCTGAAAGAAAGTAATTTTGTTGCACATTATTTCAGATTTATGCTACACAGATTGTTATAGGACTACATTCCTCTCATCCTTGGCACGAACAGGATGCTGATCAGCAGAAACGTTGAAAACCCATTTTGCCCTTTGCCAACTCGCATTATTACACCATTATGCACACCATTTACCTTGCCGGACCTGAACCCTTTGATTGAGCCATTGTACCTTGATAAGTAACAGCACTTTGGGAAAAATATTGGTGGCTGAATAATGTCCAAAAAATGGAACAAAGCAGAGGTGTGGCGACAGATTTAAAAGCGATTAGATGCTGCGGGGAGCTGGAGGCAGTGCAGATTTGAAGGGAATGAAAGGGGAATAAGGTCAGAGGCAATCACAGACAAAAATGATATGAAAGGGCTGCTGGGAAATGCGGTTCGGATTGGTGCGGGAGGAGGCAGGCAGCGAGATCTAAAGAGCACAAAATAAGAATAAGATTTGTTAATTTGTAAAGGTGCTAAAGGATATGAGTGCTCATCAGCATGGAGGAATAGCTTTAGGTGGAGTGGGATGATAAAAGAGGAGAGGAGCTGACGAGGGAGAAAAATGGAAATTGAAATGGGAGAATGATGGGGCGGTTGGGTGTCCTGATGGAGGCGAGGGTGCGGCGAGGGAGGGGGGGGGTGTAAAGAGCTTAGGGCCGCTGAGACGGATTGAATGGACCGAACAACCTGGACAGGATTACAACGACGGACCAGAGAGGAGCGAGATCGTATCGCCACACTCAGCAATGATATGCAAGAGCGTTCGACGCAGATGAGCTAGCAATGTAGTAATGGATGACGACGTACAAAAATGATCATGAAGGTGGAGGGACAAGGTGTTATTGTCGGAAAGATTTTAAAAGGAAAAAAATAGCTGATTGAAATTTTCGCTAGCATTGCGGTTAGATTTGTAGTATGTTTTAATACAGCTTTAGAATTCTCTTCAAAGTGCACCAAATAACTAATAACATTTGACATTGGCATTCCGCTTGACTTGGCATTCCACTTGACTTCAAAACTATGTGTCATTGACTCCTGTCATTGACACCATGAATTGATGCCTTTGGAACATACTTCTGGCAGTTGGAAAGAAGGCAATCACACACAAAATGAACACAAACCGAACCAACAATCAAGGACTGGACTGACATTATCACTGACATCTGAAAAATGTAGAAAATTACATTTGAACTTAATTTGAAAATGGACAAATTTACTTGACTTTGGACCAAATGGGATGACAATGCCGCGCATTGAGGACTTTGTATAACTGTTTGTATAAGGGCTGCAAGATTAATTGTCAAATTGAGTCAAACTAAAATTGCAAAGACTGCAGTTTTTGAAGTCCCATAATTTCCTCAACAAACAACCAAATATCCTGTTTTATTCTGTATAAATACTGCTGAACCTGTAGTTTAGATCTGTACAAACCTGTGATATGCGATTCTTTTATTATTTTGTCATTTCATAGGCCAATGTCAGTCATTTCTCAAGGGCGATTGCAATACTTGTCAGAAAACTTGCAAATGGATATGCTTCCCAAATTGTGCAGCTCTAGTTTGTATGCTCTCTCTTGTCTTGTTTCTGTTCTTTGTTCCTTTATGTTAAATTAAAAAAAACTGATAAAGTGCAAAATGTATATATACCAACTATTTAAAGTAACCTCTAAGCCTAACCTTTGAAATATGAACTGCCAGGCATATACAAAAATTCCATGCATATTTCAGAACATGTTTGTAGAGTTAGTTTTTCTCATGCATAATATTTAGTTGTTTGCAGAGAAAATTATGTTGGTTATTTAAAAAGCCTTTGCTATATGCTAATTGCGTTTATTCAAATGTCAACATGCAGCCCTAGTGCATGGCAATACAATAGTTCACACACATAAATAATGGTTACATTTAATTAAACATAAAATAGTATGCAATATTATAAGAAAGCTAAAAAAAAAAATCTCATTTGGACACTAATCTCTCACCCAAACAGTAATCTGAGTTATCACCAAAATCCCTCTGTCCTTGCTCCGCGTTTGACCTTTCCTCTAATTCTTTTCACAAAAACACTATTTAAAGCTGTCGTAGCCAACAACACTTTTCACACCTCAGTGAAACTAGCGCACTGTATTGTTTGTTTGCTTGTCCTTGAGCTGACACCATTTGGCTTATTTTCACTTGACCATTTCGCCCCCTTGTAAACACTAGCGCTATTTTAATTAAAACCAGGCCCACGCTATACAGCTAATGCGTTGTTAAAGAAGCTAATCTGTGTGTTAGACAATCATTCACAAGCCATTACTTATTTAATCCTTTCTAAATAAGGCAGTGAATAATGTTGCCCACTATGTAACAGTATCTTACATTGCAGAAAGCTGTGAGTCGAGTAGACAGCCTCTTACCTGAAGCGGCTGTATTTCTGACTCAGATAAAAAGTGAGCGGGGAAGTCCTTTTTAGATGAATATTAAACACTGTGCTGCACATTTCACCCATTAATCCTCATTATCTCCACACAATATGCATTCATTAGGCTCCAGAGCTGCCACAAAGCCGCACTTCTAAGTCCTTTGTCATTTTTAGCTCTTCAAAGAAATGTTTGAGTTTTATGAGGAAAGGGATACGAGATGAAGTGATCAGAATGCTTCACAGCTAATCTGCAATACACAGGCACCACTAGACTTATGAAGCAGATGTTCAATTGTTTTTTGTTTTTTTTACTTTAGAGAATAATTTAAGGACACTTTGAAGTTTATATGTTTTGTAAGTTTTATAGGCAGTGCATCAGATTGCTTCACCACAATTGGGTTTACTGAGCCATTGTCACTAGACGAACCATTTAATATCCTTTTAATATGAATGCATTCTAATTTCTCACTGATGTTGAAAGTACAAATAAATAAAGTTAAGCAGACATTCTTATGGACAAATGCTGAATGCTGTTGGAGGGTTAGTGGTTTTAGACTGTGTCAGGTGATGCAGTACACAGGGGACTGCCACAGACAAAACACATGAGCTATTCATTGAAAAAAATAGGGCAGACTCTGGATCTCATTTGCTTCAGTAGTTACTCATGTTTTCTCATGATCTGATGAAGTCTTCTGACTGCCATTCAGCTAACAAGTATCTCATGATAAATGTGTGATTAGGTCACAAAGCGTGTGCTTGTAATAAGGAAGCAGCCGCTCTCTTATCTAAAGTTCAATGCAGCGCCATCTCATAACCTTGGTAATTAGTGTTTGATATCACAGTGCTATGATACATGTAGAATCTCTCACACTCGTGGCCCGCAGCCGTCTGTTTTATCTCAGACCTGTTAATGCTGTAGAGTCAGGGCTGGCTCGGATCAACAAATGGGAGGTGTCCAGACAGCGTGGCAAGGTCAGCATGTGGGATGCCCCTCAGCGGCAGTTTGTTTACCACGGCTGTGTCTGGTTGTGACGGCGAGGTACAGAATGATAATAATAGGCATCATGGCCTCTGCACACGCACTCACACGGCAAAGGTGCATCTTTCCATCCCAGATTGAATTACACAGAGTTGATTGGATTTTTCTCTCTCCTACTTCAAAGACAAAAACACTCCTCTCTCACCCCTCTGCCTCAGGTCCCTCTATTCCATCATTCTCCTCAAGTATTCTCATTTGGTATTTTCTTTAACGCTCCACTTTTCTGCATCAACATTGCCTGTTCTCCTTACCGTTTGCTTTCTCGCACTGCCACATGACTGCCATTAGCCTGATTACTCCAGCGGTAATTATACTTGTGATTCAGATCACTGTATATGGCACAAATGTGATTCTCATCATCATTTGAGTTAACATTTTCCTGTGTGGTGTGTGTCTCAAGCACTTTCGATTAGGACTCCAGAAGAGGGCATTGATTACCGTTTTAGATACTCACTGTTCCCCTCTGGCTCACAGCTCGCTGCTACACAAAGGCAGCATGGTCCACGGCGCGCTCTCTCCAACACTGCCACATTTTTGTGCCCCTTTGAAAAGTTTCTTAGAAACAGCAGAAAAGTTGCAGCCACAGGCACCACGCCCTCCCACTGGCCCTCAGAAATAGGCCCATTGAGCAGCCTATAATCACGTACATACAAATCTGCATTCACCCTGTGCTCTCAGCTCTTCAGAGCCACAAAAACGCAGCCACTGACGCACCAAAAAAAAAACAAAAAAAAAAACAAAAAAAAAACGACAGCATTTCTCTAACCCAAACTTTGGTGCTGTGTCTTTGGAGAAGAGGCAGGATCTCGAGGCATTTCTGGCCCTGGGACAGAGCTTACCCACTCTCCTCCTTACACAGAGATGCATGTTTCATAAGGTCATGTATAATGGAGCAGATCCACGCAGCTGGCCTTGTGCGTGTCTTTGTGTTCCACAGTGTCTGTCATTGCGGACTGAGATGTGCTTAATCCTGGAGGATCGTCAGATTAGTGTAACAGCTGGCTCATACATCCACATACATCCTATGACCCCCTCCCCCAACCCATGTCAGCGCGTCACAGCATCTTCAACTCCAGGGATTTTTGGATGGAATATTCCACAGTCCAACAATTGTGCACATGCAAAATTGTTAGACTGTGTTTGGATAGAAATGTGGCATTATATTAAGATTCTAAATGTCAGACTGTTTGTTTTTCAGTAGTAAGTGGCACATACAAGCTCAAGTTACTAGCTTCATTTTTTTTTCAAACATACACATTTTTTATACCAGACACCAGTAAATTGCCGCTCACCTCATCCTGTCTGTTCCCTCTGCTCTGTCCCTGCACTTCCATACAAGCGTTAGAGCGTGACTCCTTTACAGTTTCAGTCCATTACACCACATAAACAGACGGATGCGTCGCCTCCTGTCGAGTGTCTTCAGCTGCTCACTTACAGGTTAAGTAACGCTGGGCTCGACAAGTGACCATGTTTACCCTCCAAACACATTTCTCATTCAAATATTATGTTACAATTCATTCAAGAGCAACACAAGAGAAAAACACATTTGCGGATTCCCCATAGAGCTGGAGAGTAAATACAGCTTATTCATGCATTTTAATATCGGAACAACTATGAATATTACAAGAGGCACTTTATGTAACAGACCAGAGCTAGGTACAGCATTGTAGTGTCTGATAAAGAGAGGGGAATCATTTGTGGGGGGAAAAAAAACAAAAACTTATCAGGTGATGTCTTGCCAATTGTTTATTTTCAAATGAAGTAAAAGTCTCATGAGTAGAATACATAGTTCGGCTGTAACATGATTTAGATTCCATGACTAGGAAATCTCAAGAAAACAAACTTCTTTCCTGGACAATTGTTTATGGTCTTCTTGTTCCTTTTATCCATCCATTTTCTTCCGCTTCTCCAGAGCCGGAGGCAGCATTCTGAGCATCAACTTCCCTTTCGCACACTTCCCTCAGCTCTTCCACAAGGATCTAGTTGTAGGGTAAAAGTGATTTGGGTGACTTATACTTGCTGGTGTTATTGTGTCCTTGGGCAAGACTTTACCTTACCTGTGTGAACGATTGCTCCTTTTTTCCAGTTATCTTTTTTTCTAAATGTACAATATAAAATATATATATATTTTAAAAAAGAATGAAATGTTTTAGCATCTATAATTAGTCGTAGAAGTGACTTGTTTCACCTTGTGCCGCTCAAATTATTTCAAACTACATAGAAAATACATAAAAATTCCCACTTGTGTAATAAAAATGTACGAACAATAAATATTTAGCCCCATAAACTATTGCTCCAGCTATTATTTATTGAACAAGTATGTAGTAGTAAGCTACAGTATATTGCTGAAGAATCTATTCAACCCAGTATCTACCTCAAATTTTAGTTTCAAGTTTCAACACAGTGACCGATTCCAATTATGACTTTCAATGTTAAAATATGTTAAGAAATGAGCGATTTGACCATTTACTTGCTTGGATTTGAGATATTAAAATGTTCTTTGGGCCGAGGCGCACCTTTATTTCTTCCCCTTATGAAACACGTCTAATTCCTCACAGCTTGACGTCAGACCATTCCTTCCCGTACAATATACATTACTGATATGTGACTTTCTATAAGAGCCTTCATCTCTTAACGCGCGTCGTGTAACTGAATGGAGACGGGCATCATTAGAAAGACATATTCATGATTTGAACGCTGTGGTTTGAGTAGGATTTCAAGCGCTTTAAGGCCTGCTATAAGCTACAATAACAAACTAATGTAATGCTATCCTTCTACTGGTTCTGAATGAGAGATTTAATACAGTCTCGGCAGCACTATCAGGAAGCCAATCCGCCAAAAGGACTAAATATAGTGGGCCGAGGAGGAAAGACGTTTCTGTATTTCCTGGCTGTTGTATGTGTTACACTTTAGCGGCTTGATGATCCATTGGTCACGGAGCAGACGAGTGTGAGGGAAACACGAGAGAAAGATCAAGATTATGTTTGGCAGGCAATTCATTTAATGTATGAGTAGCTAAATCGCTCCTAAAATATTTGATAGCTTCGAAGAGGCTACTATAGAAGGAGATCCCTCTACTGTGCAGAAGTTTTAATGAGGGGGAATGTGTGTTTTACTTTTAGGTAAATTGGATTGCTATTAAAAATGCATGAGAGATTAGTAATGAGTGTTTTGAAAGGCCATTTAATTTTCAAAGCAAAGATGATGATAACTGAGAAAATTATATCATAGCAATTTAAAACTAGCCCATATACTTTGCAGAGGTCTGATATTTACATTTTCTTATTGATAGTTGATTTGACTGCATTTGTGATGATTTAAAAATGCCTATTTCCCCCCAAGGCCTTCAAAAACACTTAAACCATCAGCTAATCATAATATAAATTAGCTTTAGTGGTGTCTCTTTTTAAACACTGTTGCTTTGTTTGACCCCCTGCCGCAGCTGCTCCTGTAAAAGAGGCAGCTTGTACTTAATGATCATTTCACTTAAAAATTATGTTTTTTTTCTGGCTTCCCGTCGACAGAGTCATAGAGTGAAAGCTTGGATAATTTCACAGGAAGAGGTATTTATCACGACTTCAAATGGGTGACAGAAACGTTTATATTCACTTTTAGAAATACACTTTCTGAATGAAGGTGTGATACTTGTTTCTCCCTTTTTTTTCTTTTTCTCTTTTAAAAACTATTTTTACACCTTGTTCTCTGCTGCGTCATATCACCATAGCACATTACCCGTTTGTGGTGGGGTGGGTGATATTGCCAAAAATGAATATCATTCTTTTGGAGGTTCCTGATAACTATAATCTGATGAATCCAACAGTCTTTACACATTTTAGTTGAGGTTTAATTATCAGACAAATGTAAAATGTCTGTAAAATGAATGACAAAAGTGCAGAAATCTCAGCTTATACTTGAAAAATGTTATGTTGTAATCAGCTCTTTTACTTTTGATATACTTGTTATAAAGATTTTCAAAATTTTAACAAACAACATTTTATCAACATTCACAATATAACCTAACTTTTGATATATTGCCCACTTCTAGTTTGTGGATTTTGCCCACTGACAATGGCAATAAATCTACTATGATTCTATAGTACAATGTGCATTTTCAACTTGTACCTTTAATGTATAGTCAAAAAGAAGGCCTTTTATTATATTTCATCAGCAATTATTTAAATTTTATTTGTGAGTGGCATTAAATATCCTTCATATGTCTTATATCCAGTTGCTGTTGTCTGCGCCGTTCTTCCGCTCTCGTCTGTAACATGCAGGTGTCAGGGGTTTGACTTAGGACCCAAGAGCAGTACAACGGAGGCAGGTGAAACACAGTTTATTTACAACGACAGGTAAGTGGTTACAGGGCTGGGGGGTGTCCAGGGTAGGCAGAGGCAGGCAGGCAGGCACACACACAGGAGCAAGCAGGTAGGAGTAGGCAGGCACACAGGAGCAGGCAGGTGGTTACCGGAGGGAGGCAGCAGGGACACCTGGACACAGGACAAGGTGAAGAACAATTCCAAAAATGCACAAAAGTGAGTTGAGTTTTCTGGAGCCAAAAACGCAGTACTAACTGTAGTAGAATATATGACGAACTGGCGATGAGTGAATGAAGGACCAGACTTCTTATGCTGCAGGTAATGATGTAAGTGGATGCAGGTGTGTTTGCTGCCAGACCCCGAAGGACACACCCAGGGAGGAGGAGAGACAGGAAACTCAGGAAGGAGGGGGCAGACAGGAGGGAGCACAATCTTGAGGATCCTGACAGCAGGTGTGAAAACAGCGAGGTTTACATGCTCCCCTGACGTCACCGCTTACAGCATCCTGCCGAGCCGTCCTCCAGCGCTTGTGCGTACATTCTGCTCATGTGCTGATGGGAGCGTGCTGGAGTAGAGTGACTGTGCAAAAGCCTTATGTGTGCTAATCTCTAATGAAGGTGGCAGGTGTCTTAACCAGGGCATCACCTGCTAACCTACTCAGCCGCTCTAGCATGCGCGCGCTCGCCTTCTCGCTGTACAGACGTGCGGAGTCCTGGTCTGGCCACTGTCCAACGCTCCCAGCTGGCACAAGGAGGAAGAGCAGGCGGAGAGAGCAGACAGGAGGAGGAGGAGGAGGAGGAGGAGGAAAGGGCTAAAGATGGAGCGAGATTAGACACGTCACTGTCGAGAGGTTTGGGGATCCACTTCGGAAATGAATGGGCGTGGGACAGCACAAACAGTAAACACAGTGTATACAAGCCTTTTCCTTATTAGGACTTGAAAGGGAGACTGTATCTTCCTCTCGACTTGGTTGCCCCCTTAAGCGAATCATCTGCTTCCATTTAACCTTTCCTCTAGGCTTGATTCCGCGTATCCTCTTTGTACCAATATATTCACTATCCCTCTTTTGTTCTTGCTTTTTTCTCTGGTCAGATAAGTAGCACTTGGTGGCATATTGCAATCTTGTAATGATTTTCCACATGTGTGATGCAGAAATGAACAGGCTGAATGTTAGGGGAGTTCTCTTTACAGATGGCACAAGGTTGTCAAAAGCCCACTTGTGCTAGCAGCAGAAATTTGCATGAAAAGCCCTTAAAAGCTAAACTTCATAGTCTAATTTGGAAACTAAAGGCCTCATGGCAATTTTCCATGGCCTGTTAGTGGGTGACTCAGGCATGCACTCTGACCATTCACTCAAATTCATTCACTATTCCAGGGACAACGTAGTGAACACGATTTATGTTTAACAATTTACAAAAAACAATGCCTATTTTTACCCAGTTTAACAATTTTGGTGAACTTTATACTGTTACTTCCTGGTTGGACATGAACAGCAGATGTGACATGCCTGGAGCGCTACAGAAAAACTTTAACAACATCGGAGTAATTGTTCAAAATAATCGTGATTTCAATTGTGAGCTAACCATTCCACCAAATATAGTTAATTAGAAAAACATGAGAATGAATGCCCCTCTGAAAGAATCCACAGCTACATAGGAAGAACCAGACATGCCTTAGTTTGCAGCAAGTCCAAATAATAAATACAAAAGCACTCTGCATATTCCTGCCCAGCATGTTTCCAGGTTGCAGCTCCTCTTACTAACAGGTGAAGTCTTATCGTCGCGGGTCAGACACTGTGGTGACTGTGAATCAGCAGTTGCTCTACGAAGCGTGGGCACTGCCTGTACTTAACCTGCCCAAGGAGCAGGAAAAGTGGACCATAAAGTTCACCAGCAGAGCTCATTTTCAGCACCGGTGTATTTCCTGCTGTGTGTAAGCGACCGCTCAGTCAATGTCATCTCACACACTGCTTTAGATTAAACATTCTTTTGACATTTTGTTCAACCTTAAAGAATTGAAAGCGTGCGCAGAGAAGAACAATCTTATATGGTTGATTATAATTGGTGCAGCTGTTGTGTCAGTGGGAATGTGACCACCCAGTGTCAAAGCAAATTACAGACGCTATATTGGTTTATGCATTACCACCCTGCAGCAGAGCAAATGCACATTTTAAACTTTGTCATATTAAATTAATCAACAATTATTGTTTGATTTTATTGTGGTAAATGTGTCGTAGTTCAGATGATTGTCCAACTGGAGTCTGAGGAGGTTTAAAGAGATGGACGGTTAACTGTCTGGTTGCCATGTGGTCAGAAAGTACACTGTCTGACTGGAAAATTATGTTCATTCATTTTCTGTAACTTGTCCTCATTACCATTTTTTATCAAGCTTTTATTCCAGTAACTGAGTATTTTGCAGTTGCAGCTGTTGTCAATTGTTTAAATGTATTTAGTTCTAGATGGACGACTATTAGACATTGACCGGGTTTTTTCAAGGCCAGTGACCAATGACTGATGAACTCTGTCGATATTATTGGGCTGATATGTAGGACTGATTTTAATTTCCCACAATTTATGGGATTTAAATTGAAACAATCTAAACCACAGCCCTGTTTTACTACAGAGAGTATAAGAGAGCAAGTCCCATCTTGTGCAATCCCCTTTTGCACTTAAGTGTTAAAATAAAGTAACTTAATTTTTCATAATCTACCCTTCAAATATGGTTCTGTCAATTAATTGCAGAGCCAGACTTTAAAGGTGCACTACATAACATTTATGATGACACGTCCACAAGATCAATTGTGATCGAAATAGCAATTTGAACACACAATTATTAAATCGCAAAAGCTGCCATTTTTGAAGTACCACAATTTCCTTCACAAACAACAAAATAGTCTGTCTTTTTGCATAAAAAGTTGCTAATCCTAGTTACATTTATTGCCATACTGTAATTTAATTTAATTTCATGTATGCACTCTCAGGACTGCTATACTAATCAAAGTGAATTTGTCCAAACATATTCTTGTTTTTGAATATGAAATAGTACAGCACACGTCTGAATGCTGGTCAGTTTTTTTGTGAATGCGTTTGCTCCCCTCTCCTCTCAGTAGTTCTTCTGACCCCGGTGCCCTGCGTCCCCTTCAGCGCCGTAAACGGACAGATTGCTAAATGCAGGGACAGACACAGAGGAGCGGGGGACCACAGATGGTGCCACAGTGCAGAGAGGGAGTATTCAAATTACTCTTTCACAGTTTGAGCGTCTCTGCAGTCGTCGAGAACATTCGCCTCTATAAAATCACACGTATTAAAAAGAACAATTACTGATTATTTCCCCGTAGTGGACCAGATCTTGTATCGTCGCCTTGTTCTAATAGAGATGTGTGCCAGTCAACTACATCCTATATCACGTTACTGGGGAATGCATTTGAAGTCAATCACAATGAGGCCCTCTATCTGAACTGTGCGCCCAAAGGGAATCTCCTCCAAAAATGAACCGGACCAGCCAGAAAGCCAACTACATCAAAAAGCATCTTCGGATCACTCTGATATCTGCAGGCTAATCTTCCACCGGCGCTCGCTCGCTGCATTTCAGCCGAATCAATGTCTTCTCTCCTTGGGCTCCATTGTTATCTCACTTCCTGCATGCGAGTATTAGCTCAGCTGGTCCTGGAGACAAAAAACACTGCAGCAGATCCCAGCAGACGGCAGCACAGTGTACAGATGTCTTCTACTCTTTCACACGGCCAATTGTCACATAACCTTCAGACTGCTGCAGTGCTGCCAACTTAATGCACTCAAACTAATGAAGAAAACTGTGGAGGACATTACTTTTCAATGTGACTTTATAGAAAAACTATCAAATGTTATATTATTGTATCTGTAACTGTTTAAAAGAATAACGAATAGTAGTTATTTTATAATCCTGCAGTGTCCTCAATTTGGAAGATTTTGACACCGTCTTGAAGCACATTTGTTCTGTTTTACTGGCACGTCATGTGATCAGTAAAATGAAAGCACAATTTGTTTCTAAATTTGACCATTACTTAGCATTACCTACAGTCCTGTGTAGAGTGGTTATGATGCTAAAATTACAAACTAAATGTTAATACCAAGGATAAAGCTTGATACTGATTTTGACCACAATGAAGATAAACGCCCTTTTTATTGGATTGTTTGGCTGTAGTCGACTAATGAAATTCTTGGTCAACTCAAGACATGTTCTGTGCATCAGCAAGTCAACTAAAAGGCTTGCAAAAGCTCTCAAAACTATAAAGTATCCACAAGCTCAAGGGAATTAATGAAAAGAAGAAAAAAAACGTATTTACAGAAAAAGTAAACAGCATATTTAATTGTAAAAAAGAAGATTCAAATCATGTTGTGCTCTCAAAACCCAAGTGAACTCATTCCATGCATCCATATAAATACCTTCATCATAAAATAATTAAGCCAAGTCAACTTTGGTCAACTAAGACGGCATCGACCAATCAACGGACTAGGGTTTCAAATCAATACTAGTTTATCCATCCATGTGTAAACGTATTAGTATCTGTGTATAATTTGTTTGAACACTAGTCCAGTCTTGTTTTAAGATTTTGTTTTTTTGTGTGTTTGTATTTTTTTCAACCTGGTTACGTGACTTAATTATAGTACGTGTTTATTGTGGCTCTTTCCACACTCCCCAAAATTGCCTTTACCCTTGCTTTTAATGTCATGGTACAGCATCCGTGGCTCTTTAAATCTGTTTAAATCTGTCCTCGGTGGTTGTAAAGTGATCCAGCTGGCACAAATAGAGGAGTGCATAGGATCAGACGTATGTGGAGAGCCTTATGTCATCTCCAGATCACGTTTCCACCTGAGACATTTAACGTTACAACCGCCCTTTGAGGACACACCTGCTGCCTTTGTCACAACATGAGCCCTACAAGCCCTTATTTGTGCTTCATATTGCACTCTGCCCACTTTCATGGCGTCTTTGATTTCACTATAGACAATTAGATACTGTTGTGCCCAGTGTTTTGATCAGTGATTGTGATTGTGTTTTGCAAATATCAACTCAGAAAATATAAGGTCCAAAAACTAAAATTAAAACAAACTCCTTAACCTAGCAACGTAATATTTTATCAGTAAAAAGCTGAGGTACCTGATTTTCACTCCGCACTCTCCCAAACCCTTTTACACCATGGTATATTCACAAGCATTTCTTTTCAGTTGCATGCACGGCTTTAAAACAGTTTTGTTTTTTTAGACTGCAACGTGAAACTTGTGTGGACCACTCCAACGCAACCAATTAGAGCGCTGCTTTCAGAGCTTACTTCCGGGTGGATATGACATACAGCTAATTTTTATCACAAAGTGCTTCTTTTACAAGATGCTCTTATGTCATTTTATTTTAGTGCTGACAAAATACGCCAATGAAGATACTAGTATGAATTGATACTGGAGTCTTTTTTTCCTTCTCTTTTTTATTTTTTTTTAAAACAAACTCCACAGTTACTATGGTCTGAGTAAACTATGAAGCAGGAATTAAGTTAGGTCTGAACATAATCTAAACCATGTCTAAAGCAAGACTTAGACCAGTAAATAAAAACATGCACTTAACTACATGGACAACAGTCAACAGCAAATTAAGGAAAACCTGACCTTGACGGGCTGAATTTTGGTCTTTGATTATTCAATTAGAGCAGCACTTTACAGAATGGCTCAAAACCCAAACCATATTCTCTCTGCATTTCTACACCCATGTGGCTGCCTGTTTGCAGTTTCCTTTTATAAACCAACGGGAATAAAACGCTGTTGTGGAGAGAAATTGAGGGTAACTTAAAGATGATTTTGGCCCCAGGTTAGGTACATGGTGACGGAGAGCGTACAGTCTCGCTGTGGTTAGTTAAGTATGCGGCGCGTGCTGAAAGTAAAGACTTTATTGGGCGCTGAAACAGAGAGCTGGCCCCGATCGGTTCTCTTCTTTTAAAATATCACATGAAAACTTACCCACACGAATCAGGCTGCAGGGGCATTCTCTCCACCACAAACAAAGCCTGTGATTATGCCCAGCGATATCCACGCGCACTGTGTAATTAGATACAGTGACGCACGACTGGCTGCCATACTGCCGCTTCACACTCAGAAGACCATCTCATAAATTTAACATGTCGGGACGCATAGGCTGATTGCATGTTCCCGTTTAGGCTAGGACAAACATGGATTGTATACATTTAGCCAAGCTGCACGGCTAACAAGCTGAAAATAGTCTGTGTGGGATTGTCAGGGCGCAATGTAAGAGTCTGTTGGGGGGATTGGAGGGGCCCTGGGGTGGGCTGTGTAGTGTAGACTCGTCCTGAGGGGAAAGGGTGTGTGTTTAAGAATGTGTTATTAGGAGTCAAATTAAATGGGGCTAGCCTGGAGATAAGAAAAACTGTGGAGTGTAAGGGGAGAGAGTTTGAGATGAAAAGAAATCTTCAGACTGACAGTGTGTGTGGAGACTGGGCTTGTGGGGGACGAGTGGAACGGGACAAGGGAGTGGATGGTTTAAAAAAGGGGGTCCACGAGCGGCAACTGCTTTTGATGTTGTTTTGGGGTTGTTTCTGTCGTTACATAACACCTTTCCACACAGAGCCATTCACTGGTCGTGCCCATGCGTGTTTGGAAGCCCTCGATTTTAAGACAAGTAAGGAATTTCTGTGAGAGGCAAAGATTTCCCATGGCAACGGCCTCCATTGTAAAACTGGTGTCTTTTCACACACACTCGGCGTTCCACACCGGCCCATATCATCCGCATGTGCTCAACAACTTCAAGTCAGTTTCATTTCAGGAGATACATATAGCATTTCAACTCTTCTCCTCACGCAAGATGTGATGGACTGAGATGCTTAGATTCCATTATGCTTTTATTGGCTTTTAAAGGAATCAGGTTTCCACTGTCTGGAGCCAGGGAGGAACTCACTGTGTGCGCTGTGTGTGTGTGCACAATTAGCATGACACAAGCAAGTGAAGATGCAGCTAGGCCTCGGGACAGGCTTAAGATAGCGAAGGAGATAAGTTTGTTTGGTTACATTTGCATCTTGGACTTGGTTTTAACAATATCTAAAGCAAATCCCTGCCTTTTGTTTTTAGGGGGTTGTTTTGGCGTCAATACATACTTCAGTCCTGACAGAGATGGATTACAGTAAATACAGGCAGTAAATGTTCCCCCCTAAATTAATAGAACACTTGTAAAATGTTGCCAATACATACAGAGGATGAATTTATTGATCTTTCTATGCCTTGTCTAAACTGTAAGCTCGTCAGGATTTAGCTTGCCAAAGACCGCACTATAACTCATTACCCAAGTACATAGTTTCAGCCTCATTAGCTCTGCATCAACATCAGCTGGGTTTAGTTTAGCAAACCAATTGTGCTCGCTGCAAACATCAATCATGAAATGCGTGCATATTTAGCAGTAGCTTTCTCAAATGTTGTGAAAATTCTGTGCCAAAACGAAAGAGGCCAAGGTTTACACAAGTGCATCCCCTAACATTTAATTGCCGTAGCGATGTTTATGGATTCAAACTATAAAATATTTGACTTTTCTTTAGTCTAAGTCTACTCCTCACACCTAATACTCTTCATGCATTCAAATTGTGTCCTATAGATTTTACTCCAGATTTCATCCTTAGAGACTTTTCTATTTACCTTTGCTTGGGATTGACTATATTGACTTTGCTTGTGACCTCATGTAGCTTGAGTTCTACAATGTTCCTTTTCTATTCTGTTGATACATTTTTATCTTATCTTTTATCTATAGTATTTTATCTTGTCTTGAACTACCAAACTCAACATCTTGCCAAGCATATTTATTGTGCACAAAGCGCACACACATTTAAACAGAGTTTTATCTGACCTTGTACGAGTGAAATCATGCAAAATGCTAAAGTTAGCGATAAACATAGCATCAAACTCTGATGTAGGTCAAGAGTAAAAGGAGATGAATGAAGAGTGGAGGGATCAGCTTCAAAGTGCCCAAAGCCTGAGGTTCAAACTGGGAGCGCTCAGCACTAATCTGCCTTACCTGACCCTGGCAGAGGTCAGCGGGCCACTGCTGCTCCTTCACAGGCAGACAGGGGCTTACATGTTACCGGCCGGGATTAGAGCAGGAAAATGAGAAGTGGGCAAGTTGTTTGGTGACCTGTTAAAGAGTTATAATGATATTACTACAGCATACTACTGTAAACCTGAAATGTGCACTAAACAGCTTAAGCTTTGTCCGTGAGCATTAGAGGAGAGGAAATAAAATACTGACGGGTACATACCTGGGTGCATACAGTTTAATTTAGATGTTGTACTTAAAAAGGAGAAAGTATATTCAAAAACGGCTGGAGCAGGTGTTTTCTACATCTAACTGTCTGAATGAAATTTAACAATTAAGGCTTAAAAATACAGCTGCACGAAGATATATCGCAATCAAATCGAAATTGCAGTTTTAATAGTTGCAATTAGATAATTACAAGGACAGCAAATTATTTAGCTAGCATAATTTCTTTCACAAACAACAAATTATCTATATTGTCTTATGTTAAAAGAAAATGCTAGCTCTGTAATTTAGACTCATGTAGCAAAATACACGGCATCGTTGCATTAGTTAAGCAGTTAAAATTTCAGTCTTCTCTCAAATGCTCCTGAATATTTTTAAAATGTGAACTTTGAACAGAATCCTGCCATCAAAACGTACATCACACATTGAATGACAACAAACTGGAAAATATCAGTTTTAACCATTAGGTGTGAATTTTTGTTATGTTTTCCATTTTTCCGAATGTCGACCGGACGCTTTGGTCAAGGTTGTCCAGTAAACTTTGTTATAATGTACTCTATAGATGTTATCCTTAGCTGGCTCTACTAAGGCCCTTAACATTTAAAGGCTTCTTCAGAAATCCTCTTCATTTGCTATGCTGTAAGGTCGATAAGAGACAAACAGATGTTCCTGTGTCTGCCTTGGTGCTGCTTCAGACAGCTGTGTGTGTGTGCAATCTACCAAAGTGGGCTCTCTTTCAAATGAAACGACAATCGCCTCAGTCATCCCCAATCACGCCTCTAATCTGTCGCCTGTACTTCCTGCTTCTCCCACAGGCGCAAACTTGGCCGCCCAGCGACGACGAGGGGTCAACGAGAGACGACTTCTACGATGATGAAGACCTCTACTCGGGCTCCGGCTCTGGCTGTAAGTCTGTTTGCAACATCAATATGTATAATGTGAATGTAGTATAAAAATGCATTTAGTTACTATCAAAGGTAAATCCATTTATAAAAGAAACATATTTTTATTGAGGCGTATTTTGGATGTTGACAATCAGTTGGACACGTTTGCCGTGAAATGAAAACCATCTCGGTTCCAAAACCTTCCTACTGTGAAAAAAATGTCTTTATTGACAAATTTACATTTCAATATCCTTCCTTTTTTCTTACTTGTTGTTAATGTTTACGATCAGCACACCACCACATGCTCTTATTCTTTTAAACCTGACAGCTGCTAGGTCTCAATCAGACGACCTCTGACCCCTCGTCCCGGCCGCCCTTGAATTGTGAATACACTATTCATAGATGGGACTCACACGCCGCACAATACAAACTGCCAGCTGGCTTGACAGACAGGTTTTGATACGGATTTCTGGAAAACACCTTTAAACACAGACACGCCTCTACAGCCAATGCTGGTCTCCCCCAGATCTTATTTACTTTAATCAGATTATGGTCCACAACAGATTAGCCTGTCACCAGCACGCCAACAGTTGTGGACACCTATATTCTTCTGTCCGTCTGTGTGTGCAGGAATTAATGACTTAACCCAAATCACGTTGGTTTAATCCAATTTGATTTTTCAGATATGACTGCAAACTAGCTCTTCTCCTTATTTCCTTATTAGGCATGACTCATTGAGGGCTGCCCCAAGTTCAGGCAGCGCGATAGCTGAAAATAAATTACAATTCAGATCAGGCGAGTGCAGCAGCAGCAGAGGCACCCCCTGTGGATGAACAGCAGCCTGGCAAATGCTTTATCTCACACTGTGATACAGAGCCCCAAATCTGAGAGAGAGACTGGTTTTGAACCCACACCGTTGTGCATTTTGTGATACATCCTGTTTCCGTTGCTTGGCATTTTGTGAAGTCTGATTTGCTTCAACAAAAGATTGTGTTGTTGGATTCCATATTTTTCTATATCCTTTCCAGCTTCTCTATCAGTCCTCCTGCCTTTGTGCTTGTAAATTTAATTTGTTCCTCTTTCAACTCTCAGAGCTTTACCGCCATAACGAAATGAAAGGTGGTATAATAGTATTACAAGATTTAAGGAAAAAAAGAATTACTCAGCAGCATCTGCTTCTCTTCTCCTCACTGATGCGCTGGTTCTACCTCTTTCCCACTCATGCTTATAACCTTTCCAGCGAGAGTAAAACCGGGAAACACACAGATTTTCCTCTTTCAATTAGTGTGGCCGTTTTTTGGGAGAGTTAATCTCAGTGTTGCTTAATGATCTGGTTTAAAGTGTAAAACTGCAACATACTTAATATGAAGACCACAAATAATTTTGATAATGGTGCTTATTTACATAACATTCCCTAACTTGACATCAGAGTTTTAGTGTCATTGGAAATGTGATGGAACATTGTGTCCCATAAGATTAGATTACATGTCATTTTTAAGTTTTGTAAAGCACTTTGAATTACAAGAAAAGAGGCATTCAAATGCAAACAAAAAAAAATCATCATGAAATGTTACTTTGAAAGAGAGGAGTCTAAAATCATTTGCACAACTAAAAAGAACTGTAGTGAGAGTATATTGTAAAAGTAGTACTTTTTCTATGCTATTATTTATATAATTGTTGTAAATGAGGCAGTTTTAATCCGTGCTGTTCAACAGTCCTGCCCCTGTTGACAGCAGGTACATGTGAGAACAGTGATAATGTTTTTAATAAATAAATGTCTCCCTCTTGCAGTTCCTGAGCTCAGCGTGCGACCGACCTCAGTGAGTGTGTCCTTCACCACAGAGGAGGCCCTCATCCTGTCCACCACGCAGGCCACGAGCCCCGCCCCCTCTGCCTCCCCCGCCGCAGAGCCCAGTCCAAACCCAGACCCCACCATCATCAGCACCACGATACAGCCTACAACAGAGGCCGATGGGGAGAGTGGTGCTTTCTGGGAGGTGCAGGAGAAGGAGCGTGAGCTGGAGAAGGAGAGGGAACGACAGAGGGAGCTGGAACGCCAAGCCGAACGTGAGCGTGAGAGGGAACGCGAGCGAGAGCGTGTCCGTGAGCTGGAGAGAGAGAAGGAGAGAGAGCGTGAGAGAGAATTGGAGAGGCAGAGGGAGAGAGAACGAGAACGAGAGCTGGAGCGCATCAGGGCCGCCGCCGCCGCCCAAACCACAACCGCACCCATCGTGACCACCAACCCGGCCACGAGTACTGCTGAGACCCCCACGCCCTCTGTGGGAGCGGAGGACCCCAGCACCACAGAGGAAGAGGAGGACGATGATGTTTATCTGTCACCGGAGCCCACGTCACCGTTTGCAGGATTCGACACAGAGTTCACCACAGACGACCTGACCACGACTGCTGCGGCCACACCAGAGCCCACCACCACTGCGCCAACCACCACTGCACCCACCACAACTGTCAGGACCAGAGTGCCCTTCAGACCCAGAGTTCCCATGACAACAGGAAACACCCAGGCGTCACCCACAACAAGAACGCAGCAGCCCACCACAACACAGGTGAGCACCACAACAAAGCAGGTGACAAAATTACAAGAAGTTACATTACTTACACTTCCACTGCGGTATTACAGGCCCATGCTGAATCCAGACAAGAACTGTATGGATTTGCTAAAAAAAAACAACACAGCCACCCCAAAACAAAAACAAAAAAACTGGTTCGTTAATGACCCCTTGTAGCTTAACAGGTATGAGACATCTGTGTATCGCCGGTCTCATATTGTGGTCTTTTTTTTTTGTCAAATCTAGTGGTTTTCTGCTGCATCTGTAGGTGTCATTGACTGTGTCCTCTACCAGTCAGAAAGATTTTCACAGCCAAAAAACACTTTCTGCCCATAAGTCATCTGTATAATAAGAAGACTCATGTTTTTTTTTCTATTTCCCTGAAAACCTTGAAAAATTGTTACAATTATGCTATGAGGCTAATGGTTATTAAAAGGAAGATCTTGGTCTGCTGTCAGTGTTACCAGTAGTGACCATTCACATCTGTTTATCTGCACTGACATTCAGTTTGTAACAATGAAGCGATAAGTAGTCCTATAAAACACCCGGGAAACAGAATGATACAAAATGGTAGATAAGTAATCATCATGGACGAAGGAACATACAGATTATGTATTCTTATGTGGTCCATTTATTGATATTTAAACATTACATTTTTTCGTATAACTCACAAACACATAAAGCATTTAGTGTGTAAGAAAAATAACATTTAGACCATGCCTTTTGAACAATCTCCATAATTATCGCAATCCTGTTTTCAGACAAACAAGTTAGATGGCTGACAACTAAATGTCAAACAGCTAACGTATATCTGGGATTCACATTTTTGTCTCTATTTTTGTGTGTTGATGTTTTGGGGGCATTTTTTTGGCCTTTAGTGACAGGACACAATAGGCAGACTGAAGGGATGACATGGAGCAAACTGACCCTGGCTATAATTTGAACACTGGCCTCTCAGGCAGCAGAGAATTGACAATAAACAAGGTAAAAATCCAATGACATGCCATAGAGGACAGCCGGACCGGGAGCAGAGCCAGGGATGTCGTGCTCCGAAGAGTTCCTGGGACTTTTCTGGATAAACTGTCATTTTGTGGACAGGCCTTGTGTATATCATGCTTTTTTATGACTATCATAAAAGAGAAAACCAAAATCCTGTAGAATCCACATTTTTATCATTTTTACTGGATAGTGTGACACCACAGCTCTCATGTAACACAAAGAACTAGTGTTTTATGTCTACTGAGCCAATGCAGCCCTTCACAAAGTTTACAGGTTTGGATTCAAACCAAGAGATAAATGCTCTGCCCAGTGGCCTTTTTGTCACATTAGTACAGAATGTGCAAAACGAATTATTTGGTCCAATGATTTTATCCTTTTACTACCTCCTTTTCCTTGGTCCTACTTTGTAATGGCACAGAATCTTGTTTAAAAAAATACAGACCTAAATGGTGTCATGAAACGACAAAAGTAATGCATTTACCAGAAAAAAGAAAACTGGCAAAGCGCTCGATAACAGATGGAAATAAATGGAAGTTGTTATATTACTTTGTGTAGCAGGATGTGTTCATGAGCAATTGTGGTGTGTAGTCACCTCAAACAGGACTTCCCTGTGGGACCGTTCCATTTGGTCAAAAGGGTTTTATGTAATTGTCTCACAGTATTAACACAATCATAAAATTTGGTCTGTGTTGAAGGGCTGTAATCAACTAAAGAAATTCTTGGTCGACTAAAGACCTACCCTATCAGTTGATTAGTTGACTACTAATCCATGTGGCAAGAAATTTATCAAAACAATGACAAGCCAAACTGCACTAAAAAAAAAAAAGTGCTAGTCAGCAGTGTATTTACATGTTAAAATCTTGCTCTAACTCACTCCATATCTTCTTGTTTTTTGCCAAATAAATAGTTTCCTAACCCTAAATAAAATGATGAATTGACATACAAGTTTTATTCGACTACAACGCCATCGCCCTACAGTGTTGTACAATCATAACATAACGCTATACAGTTCTAGGTATCCTTTCTGTTGGGGCTACTTTCATGAAGCACTTAGGTTTGTTTCCACTCCTGCCTGCCATATTTGTGAAGTTTGTATATATGTTGGACAAAATGCAACTTTCCCTGAATTGCGGCACACAGAAGCTCTTTGTTTTTTAAGGTTTGTTAGTGAACATGTGCATGGGAAACTCCAGCTTTGGTGGAGATAATTATCAACATGGCCCTTCTTTGGAACAAATCTGATTACACTAAATGTAAATTTCCTGGGCTCAAATTTGGTCTTTTTCTCCTTTTTTTTTTTCTTTTCAGGAGAGCAACAACGATGTGGGTGTCACTGGTCCAAGTGGAGATTTCGAGATCCGTGAAGAGAACCGCAATGGTCTGGGACGAGGGTTGCCGGTGGAGCCAGATCTGATCGGCAACACTGTGGATGGGGGGAGCTCTGCAGCGCAGTTACCACAGAAGAACATCCTGGAGAGAAAAGAGGTTTTGATAGGTAAAGCCCATTTCCAGCGCATTTTGCAGTCCTATTTTGCTTTGCCTATTTTGTATTAGACTCCCGCTTCTGTAAGTGTGAGCTTGATTAATGCTCTTCGTCAAGTAAAGCGCCACAGAATCACCTCTTAGATCAACAGATTATTTCACCCCGTTGCCTCCTGTATTCTTTCCCTTGCTTTACACGTGCTTCTTAGATGAACTTGTATTACCTTGCATCCACAAAGGGCACATTTATCACCGTAAGCGAATGCGCTGCTTAGAGCTTTTTGACCCACTGAGAAACAGCAATCCTCGCGCTGCATTATCCAACCAGCCCTCCCCTCCGCTTTCTCCTCCTGCTTTTTCTCATCATTCTCCCTCTGGCCTAATCCAATCCCTTTTCAAGTGGCCTGCCTCCTTGTCCCGAAGAGCTGTAGTGGAAAGTGAAGGGGCTGACCTGACTGGCTCTCTGTCTCTCCTTCAGCCGTTCTGATTGGAGGACTACTGGCTGTGGTTTTCGCTGACTTCCTGGTCATCGGTAAAGAGCAGGAGGCAACAGATTTAGACTAGAGTGTACTTGTGATAGATGTAGATTTATTTAGAAGTTATTTGTGGTGGCTGTTACTCACTGATTGCACAGTGAAGTTCCACTGCCCTGTAATGCGACCTGGCAACTTAACCACAGTGCATGGAAAGAAAGACTTCCAGTGCTTTTACAGTTTACTCTGCTCTCTTGATTATTTCCCGTCTTAAAGCACTTACAACATTTCCTTGCAGAATAGGACATGCTAATTTATTACTTGCTGTTAAGCGACATTATGACTACATTTGGGCTGAAATGGTTGCGTTAATTGATTAAACGCAACCAATCAATTAGTGAAATAATCGTTAACTAATTTAGTGATTGTTATCTTGGCTGTACTCAGACTCATAAACATGCCATGAGCTGAGAGAAGAGGTTTTATGTCTCAAAAAACAAGAATTACATCAAATTTACACTGGAAACATGTTTGTTAAAAAAAAAAAAAATATATATATATATATATATATATATATATATATATATATATATATATATATATATATATATATTAAAAATGTAATCTTTTTTTCTTTTTTTAAACTTAAGAAACCTATTTTCATCTGGTTCAAATAAAAACATAACTCTAATTCACTGACCTTTTGCAATAATCTGTTAATTTAGATTTTGATAAATCAATTGGCAAATTAATTGTTAGTTGCAGCCCTAGACTATATATATCGTGTTTTCAGCAGTGGTGTGGTAGTCGTTAATTTGGTGCAAAGCTGTGTGTGGTTGATGTAGTTTAAAGTTACATTTTGTATAATAATGGCCAAACCACTTTGATTAGGTCTATTCTTTATAATACTTAAATAACTATAGCTGAGCTAGAATAATGTGGCCATTACTGTTTACACAAACTCAGCCATTTTATATTTTGTTTTATTTATTAATTTCTGTAAAGAATTCAATTTTTTCCTATTAATTAATTGCATTCCCTACAAACTGTATCAATTGAGTACTTAATAATCAAATGGCAAATTGGTCTGGCTACAATACATGCTTATAAACAAAGGTATGTCACATTAAATCTGCATTGATGTAGCTTACAGTTTTTCCCCTCTTTCCTGCAGCTGTGATTGTCGGAGGCGTTGTGGGCGCACTCTTTGCCGCCTTCCTGGTGATGCTGCTGGTGTACAGGATGAAGAAGAAGGATGAGGGCAGCTACACACTGGAGGAACCCAAACAGGCCACAGTGACCTACCAGAAACCAGACAAGCAGGAGGAGTTTTATGCATAATGCTTGTTCCCCTAGAGGCCAGAGAGACACCCACACACGGATGGACCCAGAGAGATTTAGAGAAGGAAACTCTGCGCCCCGTCCTCCTCCTCCTGCTGCGTCCTGTCATCACCGTCAACACACTTGTGAGCGCCTTTCTCTCTACGGACTTGGGACTTTCTTTTCAATGAAAACACAAAAGAGGACAAAAAAAGAACAAAAAGTCAAAATATATTCTGAAAAAATCCCACATACACACCAGATGTTTTTAAAGTAAATGTTGTTATTAATATTCGACAGATACTTGTTCTGTATGTAATGATATGATTATTTTGTACAAAAAGGACAAAACAAAACACAAGCTCTTAACCTGTGTTTCCAGCACAAAAAGTTCCTCTTCTGTTTTTATGGAGCGAATGAACAAATGAAAGGGGTCGAGGAGCGCAGACACAAAGGGTACAAAGAGGTGGCAGTGGTCTCGGCGCAGCCCCTCACCCCAAACACACGGAGCGTCTGGTTGGCCGCACATAGCCCGGGGTCAAAGGTTAGAGGAAAGGTCTCTTTGTGCCTTCCGTCTCTGGTGCTCAAACACATGCATACTCACATCCATACAGCCACATAAAGCCACACGCGCACACGCCCACACACACACTCACTGGTGTCAGCTCGAAGGTGGCTCCGACCTCTCGCTTTGTGCTCGGCCAACCAGAAAATACTGCTCAGACACAGCGTGCTTCTCCGTGTCGAGGAGCTACCGTGGAAACACTGTATTTTACAGAAAGCTGGCGACCCGTCTGCTCCTCTTAGCTGTTTAAAGACTAGTTACAGATAGTAATAATAATCAATAATATATCAGTGTCTGGGCTGGATGGTGAGTAATAAAATGAATAATACCGTGATAATAATGAGTAAACCGGAGGATGTGTATTTAGCGGTTTAAAAAGGTTTATATGTAAATAACAGCATATCCTCTCTGGCATCACTAATCATCTGCATGACCATTCAGAGTTTTATTCATCATATTCGCCATCACAGAGCTGTGCTCTTTCACACAACACACTGCTAGACAACAGACATGTAACTGCTCTGCATTCAGACACACACGTTTCAAACCTTCATTGTTGTAACGTTTTCACTTGTGAAGCAAGAGAGATCAGGTGGTTTCAGTATGTCATTGGTATTGTAGTTAGTTTCTGGTTGGTTTAACGTTTGGTCTGTTTGTGTAAAAAGCACAACTGCGCATCTGTCATCATAGCTCTGACTCCTCCCACTCTGCATGCCTCACCTTCATCATCTTCTGCCATTGGCTCTGTTCAGGAAAGGGAGGGGCCCAATTGAACGTGTGTGGGGCAAAACTCTGAGCAGGAGTGACTTCCAAGTGCTCGCATCCATTGTCTGCTGTACAGCAATCAAATCATAACTTTGGCCCATAAAGTTATGACCAGTTTAAAGACCTTGAATTTGAACCTGTGGGGTCACTTTCCCTGCTGTGGGCTCTTGTGGGGAGGGATCAGGGAATCTGGGGCTTGGTCTTGAAATTTTGGGAGTTGTGCTTTATCTAAGAGATTGTAACAATAACCACACCAGTACGACTGGACTAGTAGCTTCTATTATACTCAGTACTGTAGATCAAAATGCATGGGAGTCAAAACTATACTAGTCTGGGTGTGTGTGGATGTCAGTGTGCATTTTGTGAACTCCAAAACAAACCAGGGGTGGGGTCAAAGTTCGAATGTACTGTGGTGGAGAGTGCGGTCACCTTTGTCCAGCAGAAGCCGCGCTCCTCCACTGAGCGGTAACACGCCTCTGCCACTGTTGTGTGTGTGAGAGCTTCACCTTGATATTTCACAGCAGACTCTTGTGTACACTGACTCGCCTGTCGTTGACGCGTGTTTGCTCTGTTCACTGCTGAATGTGGGCCGGCCGCTCTCACACTGACTGTGTCTTCACTGTCTGTCTCGGTCTGTTTCGTCTCCGCTGCGGGACGGACACACAGACGCCACGCCACTTTTTCACGGGGCAGGAATGATCTTAACATGTACTGTCTTTTCTAAAGTCAAGGTATGTTTGTACTCATCTTTAAGCCTGCGTAGCCAAATAAGACAGGGGTATGAGTGAGGGAGAATGGACTGTGTGTAGCTATGCATGTGTGAGTTTGTGTGTATGTTTTGTGTCAAGCCTTATTGGCGGCACTACTGTTTGCTGTTCCCATTCCTGTTTTTATACATTTGCATTTTTTTAAGGCTGAGTTTCTGTCATTGGCTGAGTGAGCGAAGAGGGGCAGATCCTCCAAGCCACCGACATGTCACTAATCTGCCACTCTGTTCAAATAAAAAACCTCAATTGGGTAAATCTCGTCTTTGTATTCATTCAAAACTGTCTAAGGGTATCCAAAAGCAAATTATTCTAAGGTTTCCGTTTCTCCTCACACTACTTTGAAGAACCTATCACATTTTTGACGGGTATAAGTGCAAAACATTCCTTGTATTATAGGCTAAATAAAATCTAAAGATCTAGTAAAATAAAATCTTTTTAAGGGAGACCTGGCTATAGCGGGTCAGGAGCTAACTGCGACACCAATGATTATAATCTTAAATGAATCTGTAAAGCTGAAGAATATACAGTAGTACGTTTCAGTTTTAAACTCTTCAGGGGAATGAGCTGACAAGGTCAAGTTTATTTGGTCTATCCCAACATTGTGGTTATTGGTTTTGCAATGTGATAACAATTTTGTTCACAGGAGTATGAACAGTGTGTAAAATGATGAATAAAAGCTATATGAAAACCCTTGTACACACAGCTTTATATTTCTGTTTGACATTGACCCTTCTGATCTTCAAAACAATATTTCTGTTGTAAAAGTGAGATTATCTTCCTCTTTTGAGCTTCTGAACACCTCCGATACTTGTCATTTTACGTGGCTTTTTTCCACCTTCTGAATGAACATGGCCATTAAATAGTGAAGGCTGATGGTAAAGTAACCTCGGCTCACAGGGAAAAATACACTTTAGTAAGACATTTGAAATACCTCTCAGACAGGCGCAAAGTCTCGCCCTGGCGTTATCACACACCAACATTAGCTTGGCCTACATACCATAACTGACCCACTGACATTAGCTGCAACCCTGTGCATCTCAATATTAATACACTGACACAGCTATTGTGTATGATCCAGGGTATTTACACTGACTGAACTCTGAAGGCCCTGAGAGAAAAGGAGGGAGGAGATGTTACTATACTTACATCAAGAATGATTAGACCAACCATCCACTGAGATTTGTGAGAACATGAAGAGGAGCATCTAAAAGGGTCCCCTGTTTACATCCCTGCTATCAAATTGTAGAGAACAAGGTCATTTGTTTAGAAGGGATGTGAATACTACATACAGTACTTTGGATGAAAAACAACTGCTTCATAGCACTCAGTGCAGAACGCTGCTGATATGGCTCACACATGGGCCAGGCAGGATTTGTGATTTGTGAGTCTTCTTTTACATGGGAGGGGTAAGACAGTAAAAGCGTTATAGCTGCAGAGGGGCAGACAGATGCTGACTGAGGGTGCTGTATGGTCACTCAGTACCCCATCTGCTGGGAGCAACAAGAACAACTGCAACTGTTTGCCAAGGACACTGGTCACACCTGGCATTTTCACAACAGACTGGCTATGGCACTGGGAAATAGAAGAAAGCCTGCATGGTTCAATGCCATTTTGTATTTTGATTTGTTGCTACTTAAGCGTGACCTTGGGGACAAATCTAGCTATGTGTCTAGGACTTATTTCTACTAAACTAAAAAACAATACAAACCATTCATCTAAATCTGCCTAAAATGAACCAATGGCTAGATTATGCATAAATCAGTCTTGGTCTAATGTACATAATGTTTTCAGAATCTACTAACAGAGCTAATCAAATTGCTAACTGTGAATGATTAAGATTAAGTGTAATAATTGTTTTGAATAAGTTTAGAATGCTAACCCTTCACTCTGGTGACCACCTCAAATTACAGTAAAAGTGGGACATGTTGAGCAATGTCATGGAACACGGTTGGACAGACATGATACATTTAGGCTTGTAGATGACTATTTACCCCCTGATTTTTAATGTTTACCACTAAAACACTATTAGAGAGTTTGGGATGGACAATAGGTCTCCTCATATTACAACACAGAAAGATAGGACCCCAAAAAGTGATGTTTTTGCAAAAAATATTCGTTATCCTGTCTTTTTCGCCTTCATGTGGCACGACTTAAAAAGAGTGACATGATTTGGTTAAGTGGGACGAGGCCTAAATGGGTGTGCAGTTCGGGATAACCAAAAGAGGTGTTCACCCCTCTACCCTATATTCTTACAGTGACAGGATTCGCGTTGAGACAGGCCAGGCCCAAATGTTAAATGTCTTAGATCCAAATGTGCTTGAGCTGAGTTAACCCTCGCTGGAACTGTCGCTCTGATTGGCTGAAGCCTTCGCGCGATAATTCTCGGTCACACACTGAGTTAAGGTAATCAATCAATCAGGCCTATTAGCCTCATGTCCGGGAGCAATCCGCCTCTCGACCCGCGCCGCCTAATTGATGATTATTAGAACAACTTTATTGGTTTTGACCGTGGCCAAGTTGAAATGGACGAAGACTGTGATGTGTCTGAGCATTTTGGTAAGGACTTCTGGGTACAAATTAATTGTTTTATTGCAATATAGCACAGTTAAGTTCTGAATCATGTTATAAAAGTTAAATAGACCTAAAGAGACTTGCACAACTTAGAGTCACGTTATATTGATTATTATAGTTCCCTTCAACCAAAACTCCATAAAAACAAATTTGAAATGAAAGTTTGTCATTAACATTCTTGACCTAATGTTTGTAGATAGGAGCAGGCGCTAGTTTAGCCGCAGCTAGCGGCCCACGTTAATTAGGAGTCAGGTGAGGAGCTGCACAGCTGGGACACTGATTAAGAGACTGGGGGTTTATCAGGTATTACTCCGCCTTCAGGTCGTCCAATGACTCATGCAATGCTCAGCAAATTACATCACCAGCCCATGTCCATGGCGGCCTATAGGCATTTGTTAAAAGTAATTAGTATTTTGGCAGCTTTCTAAGTGGCAAAGCTAAATTAGGCCTTATTGCCACATAAATATGTGTAACATCACGACCTACCAAACACCGAGGCCTCTACTTTTTTTTAATTAATAGGTTTTAAATTATAATCAGTTTAGACACTAAATAAACCCTTATAGTTGCATTTCCCGTTTTCTTATAAGTTGCCATGCTGGGGCCTAATCGCCAAACATTAGTCCTAATAACATAGGCCTATAATAAATCCATATTATGTAAGACATCTATTGTTGCAGATTGTTCAAGTCTTTTGTGTGAGGAACTTGAAGATTTGGAAACAAGGAACCACCAACTTGTGGACAGTGAAAGGAAGAAGGAGAATGAAGGAGAGCAGCTCTCTTCTTTTAATCAGATAAACAGCAGAAAACAAACAGAGAACAATGAACGAGCAGGAAACAGTGAAAATAATGAACAGGAACCTGACCAAGCTGAATCAGAGTCTTTACCAAAGGCAGATGATGAGGTCGGCTCTGCAGGTGGAACAGACAAAGACGTTGTTAACAATGAGTCTTCCATAGAAAAAATGGAGGATAAAGAAGAAGAATCTTTTGATGACAAAGATGAGCAGAAAAGAGGCAGAAAGAGGCGGGGCAAAAAACAAAATGAGCTTTCAAGATGTAAAAGAAGTTGTAAAACTGTTAATCACAAAGGGATGACCAAAAAAACAGCTCAGGAACTTGAGAACCCCTCACTGGAGCCCACTGTTGGATTGATGGACAGCAGTGAGTTGGCTGATCCCATCTACTTGGGCTCTGGAGCATCGGGGGTTTACTGCCCCCCTGTCTCAATCCCTCTGCTATACTCACAGCCCCCAGTCCCAATCCAGCCTGCACCTTCTGCACCCCAGGGCAACACACAAGTCCCTAACCCCTATCTACACAGTGTGCAGACAAACCCCCAGCCTTTGGAGGTCAGACTACATTTACATGCTCACAACATTTACCTGCCTTTAAGCTAGTGTTATTTGTACATTTATAAACTCATGACAGATGGAGATAACTCAAGTCTATTCAAAACGGCGCTCAATACGATACAGCACGAGGGACCGTGGGCGATCCCTCAATTATCCAGTGATGCCAGGGTTAGAAAACATGGACAACTGTCTCCTGCCACCTGCCCCGAAAAAGAAGACTCGCACACTCTATAGTACAGGTAAGACTAACTGTAGGTGGAACATTTTTCTCAAAATGTGTCAGTTTGACTCATGTACATATGTTTGAATCACTTCAGAACAGTTAGAGCACTTGGAGTCTCTGTTTCAGGAAGACCACTATCCCGACGCGGAGAAAAGGAAAACCATTGCTGCTTCTGTTGGGGTCACACCACAGAGAATAATGGTGAGTAACATACATCTTATATTAAAGTCATAAAGGATAAAGATAAAAATGGCTATTTATTTATGGCAATATAAGCCAAACCTGGGCATAGTTTTTAGTGCAATAAAAAACATGCTCATATTTGTGTCTATTTTTTGGCTAAAAAGTTATGTTCTGGAGTTTTCAATGTTTGGACACAAAGAATTTAGACAAAGTCAGTTTAGCCTGCCCTGCTATTTGTAAATAATCTTTTTATCAAGTGCTATTCAGTAACACTCTTGTTCAACTTATGTAATTTCATCACAACTTTTAACCTAAGTTATTCATATATTTTTCTATATATATTTTATATTTTGTTTTGTTTTTTTTGTCCAGGTTTGGTTTCAGAACCGCAGAGCGAAGTGGAGAAAAGTGGAACGTTCAATAAGTGCAAAGACTGAACAGACGGCGAGCTGCCTCGGACCTCGCAGCAGCCCCACGTGTGCCCTAAGGAACCCTGCTCTGCCCAGTTTGCCCCTCAACAAGTCAGTCTGTAATATAGCTTTATGAGGCTGACCTAATCTCACTCATGTTCCTCCCTCTCCGCAGACCACCTCCTTTTTCTGGTCATTTTGCCACAAAACTGTCTCAGATTGCACCCACAGCGCCAACTTTCCTTCCTTTGTTCAACAACCTCTCAACCAGTCCAGGTAAAACAATGCACACACTAAATTATGCAGCAACCAAGCAGTGCCCCACATGTTAGTTTGAAGGATTTTCAACATTTGTAAATTATATTTGTTTTAATTTTTTACCTGCCCACTACAAGCATCTGTGTGATCGTCTAACATCTGTTGTATCGGATATAGTCATTTATCTAAATATGTGATCGGCACTCATACATTTTTGCCAGTTTCCTAAAAGAAGGCATTCTTGACAGATCCAATGCATCGCATAATGACAGAGTATCCTTTGAAAGACTGAACCGTCCTTTAATCTTTTATCTGTGTTAATCTGCAGGTCAGTCCAGAGTCAGAGATGGAGACCAGCTTTCATCTCCGGAGGGTTTAGCGGAGTACCACCCGCGCCCAATGCACAGCCCCCCTCCCATACGCCGGTCCAGCCTGCCTCTGTTCACCACAGCCTACAACCCACCCAACCCACACCCTCAGCTCCTTAACACGCTGGCCCACACCCCACCTCTGTTTCTGGATGCTCTGGAGGTGGGCTCCTCCCTGGCACACCTCGACACCCAGCCTCTGCAGACTGACACCAGGTCAGACCCGCTCACAGGAGACTGTGACTGGAATACAAGTAGATTATGTGGACAGGGACGAGGAGAACAAGCTCTGACAGGAGAGAGACAGCAGGGAGATGTGGGACCCTGTGAAATACTCATGATGATGGCTCAGGCAGGGCTTGTACGGAGAGTCATTTTTAGCATTCAGAGCATGCACAGACCTGTGGAGACCAGTAATTAATGCTGAAATATTTTATATGACCTGGTTAGCAACAGACTGAGGCTTTATCAAGTACAGTGGGCTGTAGATCTGTCATAATATAATGGTAGTATTAAGATATTTTACAAATATGTTATAATTAAACCATAAATACATAGAACTGTCAAAGTTAAAGGTGGTTAATCTGTTTTTGTCTCACTTGTAGCTCAGTCTTTGATTTTGGGGAGAAGCTGGATTTCTTGACCTCAGCGCAGCAGAACAACTTCCTGTACCAGCTGCAGACATCTTATCCCAGCTCTCAGCCTCAGGCTCCTCTGCCCCGTGTGTCCTACCTCACCCCCTCCCCATACCTCACACCCAATCCTCCAGATTCCAACCCCACATCCTACCTGACCTTTGGCCCTGGTGGCGGATCCACTGGTGTGGTGACCTACTCCACTGGAGGCCCTGCCTTCTTCCAGTCCCAGAGCACAGGACAAGTTCTGCTCCAGACCACTGGCCCTCATGGTGAGTTCACACACAAGGACAAGTGTCAATAGATTAGAATAATGATTACTGTGTTAAATGTTCTGTTACTGGACCATTATTTCTGTTGCACCTCAGAGGCGTACTTGTATAAAAGCATATACACCTGACTCTGACAAGAATAGAGCAGTGTTTTAAGTTGAGGTCCAGCCTTTCTGCTCTCCCCTGGGCTTTGCTAAATCTGTGTGTTTTTACAGGTGGGATCACTGCCTATCAGTCATACCCCTGGGGGAACATGTACAGCCAGCCCTCTCGGCACCAACGGCCTCAGTGCCCCCCGTCATACCCCAGTGGTCTGGGTGCTCCGCGGGACCTCCAGCTGGTCCCCTCCAGCAGCGCCCCTCCCTCTGTGTTCTTTACCAGAGATCAGCGCTCTTCACACACACACTCTCATCCCAGCACTGTTCTGCCTCCTGTGTCCTCACTCAGGCCCCCCAGGCTCAGAGCAGAGACCACTCCAACCAAAGCTGCTCCATTGCTTCCTGCTCCAGTCAGCCCTGCCCCTCCACAAAGCTCTCCAGTTCCCCCTTGTGTCAAAATAGAGTATGACAGTCCTCGGGAAATCCACAGCCACTTCCACTGTGACTTTTCCCCAATACATTTTTGACTGCAAGTGTGTTTTGTGTGGAGTGAGTTTATAATATAGTGTTTGTGTGAAGAGTGCTTTTTCATTAGCAGTTCTATATTATTCCAGTTTCTTATGTTTGCCAGTTTGACAAAAATATTAACGTCAAACAGCTTGGCTGGCCTTTAATAAACACGTAATGCTCTGTGGACATCCATAATTCTATTTTTGTCTTGTTTGACGTTGGCTGTCATGTGCAGTATCTGACAGTAGAGGGCACTGTTAATGCTGTTTATTTCTTGGACATCCCTTGATCATAGCCAGAAGGGGGATATGAGCAGACGCTAATCCGGTGAAAACTAATACAGACACTTGTTACCGCAGTGGAAGTGTCCCATTTGAGGACAAGACACAGCCTAAATCCTAATCTTTATTGCCATCTGCTGCGTTCACACACTGTGCACTCTCTGCTCTGTTTGTTCATCACATCACCTCAAGGCAGTTTTACTCTAAAAATAACGTTTTGGATTTGAGTGTCGTTCTAAACTCTCAGCGAACAGTTTGTTGGGCTGGGACACGAAGCGGAGAGCTGTGATGTGCTGTTGCTATGGGACGAGGCGATGGTGGGATGTGGCGGCTATGGGGAAGGAATTGGGTGGGGGGTGGGGGGTCAGTTGGGATGAAGGAGGAGTGTGTTTGTGGCACCACGAGAACGGCTGGTTATGTAACGGCTCTATTTGGGTTTTTAATGAACCTCTCTTCTGCTCATTGGCCACTGAGCTGTTACTGTTGGCAGGACCTGTGTAGTGTAAATACAAGCTCATAACGTGCAGAAACATTTCAAATTAGTTCTAAAGAAATGCTGGACTGAAATCTAGTTAAAAGAAGAGCACATTGGACTGGTTAGATGTGGCTTTGTCGAAACTGGTATGAAATTTCTAAATGGTGGGAATGACTGAGCACGTGTCCTAAACGTTTAAGTCTCATTATTTTTTCCAGGCCCGTCCCGTGAACAGAGGTGCTCAGAGTACAGCCTGAGACCCCGAGTCCATGTGCCAGGGCAGGTATGGGATGCTCCAGTCCCACTTGCTCAATATTTATCCTGTATTCTGAGATGTGAAGAAAGGCAACTTGTTTGAGCTTTCATGGATGTGATCTTAACGTAGTCCTCCAAACCCAATGTATGTGCACACAACAGTTGTGCAGGTCAGTTGGGGATGGTTGAATACTGTCAACTGAAGGGGTTTGTTGATTTAACAGATTGAATCTAATAATGCTTGTTTTTGAAGAAGCCAGAACATGGTTTAAAGATCCTTCAATCAACCTGTTTACTTCAAAACTTTTCAGATGTGTTATTTGGTCAGGGTACAAATACAGGAATAAGGGGGACAGATAATATTTGAAATTACGTATAAGTGTAAAATGCACAGATTGATGGAGACAGTTCATAGTTGTTTGCTGTGTGGGTCTGGCACATCTGTTGTGGAACAGGGTTCTAAATTCTACCATAAACACTGATTTGGATTTTACAGGAACTGTTTCTTTTTCAGTCTCAGTAAATACACTATATTTTACATCAGACTTATAATATCTTTGTGGCTGCGTCCTTTTTAGTCCTTTTCCAGTTAGTTTGTTGAACTCTTGTTTACATAATGTGTGCAAAATAGGAGATCTGTTTTGGTTGTGTTTAGATGAGTGGAGAAAAAGACAGATTAAATATTATTACATTGTTTCAGTTTACTCCAAGTGCCTGTGTGTGGTTGTGTTGTGCCTTAAAATGAAAACTAATGTTTAAAGTTGATTTTTTTTTTGTATCTTTAAATATTCCATCTTCTTTAGTTTATGATTTTGAAATATTTGAAAACATCCTCTTCCAGTTACAAAACTGAGGTTCCAGTGGACGCAAATATCCAGCATATGTTTGTGTTTTTACAGGCTGCTCAGTAGACATGTTACATAAGTTTTGTGTGATTTGTGTAGAACTTTGCATATTTACACAAATAGGTTTGTGTGTTATCGTGTGCCCCACACTAAAGACCCATCCCCCAAACAGAGCGGTGTCCAGGTATAACAGCTGAATCTTTCATGTCCGAGTCCATCAGACACGTGCTGTGGACTTTGCCACATGTCTTTTCAGTAGAAACTCTGTCTTGTTAGTTACAGTGCGGCCACACTCTAACTGCTCTTTTCCTCCAGACTGCCTCTGAATTGCGGCTTGTTTGCTGGTGTGTGATGGAGGTGTGTGAGGGGTCCAGAGGAATGCGGGCGGGGCCAGGGCAGAGGGATGCTGAGGGGAAAAGAGCACCTCTGTTCTGGACGGACATGGATTCACAAGATTATAGTTGTGAAAGTGATGAAAGTGTGTTTTCTCTGTGTGTTTACTTCATTGGGGCCCATGGCTGACCTGACACTCCTGATGAGGCGATGGGGAATGGGATGATAGGAAATCTGCACATTAGGATCCAGTCTTTTTTTGTTTCATTATAACTTCAGTATTCATCACCAGCAACACGTTTAACTTATATATGACAGTGGAATGATAGGACTTACATTTGATTGACTATGGCACGTAAAATATAACTGTTCAGGTTTAGACTGAACTCATTTGAACTAGGAACACCAGCTCGTAGTAAAGTGTGGGCTTATGCAGAATATCCCAGCATGCTGAGCAGCGGAACACTGTGGGCTGTGTTTGGTTACTCTCCGTTACTTCCGCACCATAAATGTGTGTTTGCTGTACGAGGGAACGGGGAGAAAAGAGGAATTCATATTGGTGTTTATTTGAGCTTTGGCCAAATCCAACTTGGGGCGACTGCAGCAAACCCCAGCTGCTCCTGCGCCTCCAGACACACATACTGTATGAGCCGGGCACACACATATACCTGCCCATATCAAGGTGTTTGTGTTTCCCTGCCCACCGTAAGGTCCTCCCAAAGCAGGTATTTCCCCTCCGTGCCCACACACACACACATACATACATATGGGGGTACGCAGGGGGGCGTCTGAGGGCTGACTGTAAAGAACCTGCATTGATAACCTGCAGCGCACAGTGGCTCAGTCTCACTCGGTGGCAGTCCCCATCACAGCAGCTGCCTCTGCCCTGACTCCAGAGCTCTCGTTCAGACACCGCCATCATGACCGTGAACCCGCTCCTGCTGCTTCTGCTCGGCCTCATGGGTGCTCAGGCCACAATAGACCAGCGCACAGCCGCAGCAATGGGTGAGTACTGACTTCAGCCTGTTCATCTTTAGCCTGCGAGACACTCAAGACATCCTGAAGGATGATGCATCAGGACTCAGGTTTCATGATGTGTCATAGTCCTCTATAGTTTTAAAAAGTTAAATAATAATAGAGTTAAAGTTAAACTAATTTTCATTGAACAATTGTTATTATTGTTGGTTGTATTTACATTTTGGTAGGACATTTTACTGGCTAAGGTATTGCAGTGAACAAATAAGTTTAGTTATTTTCTATTATGTCTCGATGTCTGATTTTAATAAAATTGTATTTATTGAAATTAGCACAGTAATGTGTTTTTTTCAATGTTTTGGAACAATCACACATCACACAGCTCTTCCTTGTCTCCAAGCAGAAAATGTCTGAAGTAATGTGACATTTGGCCATTAGTAAATTTATACACTTTCTATCTACTGGCTAATTAATACAAAATGATTATTTTCTCTGGAAGAATTTCAGAATGTGGCATCTTTGCAGCAACATTAAGTTCTTTCTGAATTGGATGATACCCTGTTCATATATATATATATATATATATATATATATATATATATATATTTTTTTTTTTTTTTTTTGCTAATTTGCTTTTACATGTCCAGTGATCCAGACTCCACCCCTGGTACATCTGTGCATCCTGTTTTCTGATTTCTGTAGCCTAAACTCTCCACCCGCTCTAAGTGCTTCTTTCATGCCACGCTCCTCCCTCCTTTTCCTTTACATTTACTATGTTCTCTTTCTGTACCTTAGACCTGGACTAAAATACCATCCCATTCATTGAAGTTTTTTCTGTCAAAATGCAGCTGCAGGCTTGTGTAAAACACGGCCCACAGACCTGGTGTTCATCATTGACAGCAGCAGAAGTGTTCGTCCGTCCGAATTTGAACAAGTGAAGGTCTTTCTGGCCAAGGTCATCGAGGGTCTGGATGTGGGACCCAACGCCACAAGGGTTGGAGTTGTTAACTATGCCAGCCGTGTGAAGAACGAGGTACAAGGACACAACACCACTGTAGAGAGATGAGAGAGTTTGTGTGGGACACAGATTACAGTGTTGTCTCTTCGCAGGTGTCCTTGAAGACACACAAGACCAAAGCTGGCCTTGTGAAGGCTGTGACCAAGATTGAGCCTCTGTCCACAGGAACCATGACAGGCCTCGCCATCCAGTTTGCTCTCAATGTGGCCTTTAGTGAAGCTGAGGGAGCTCGTAAGTCCAATGAAATCAGCAAGGTCAGACAGGTCCTCTCAGGATATTCCCAAAGTGTTTGTCTCTCATTCTTAACATCTAATGTGCCCTTGTCACAGGTTGCCATCATCGTGACAGATGGGCGCCCCCAAGACAATGTTAAAGACGTGGCTCTGCGCGCTCGTGATGCAGGCATCAAAATCTTTGCCATCGGAGTCGGTCGTGTGGACCTAAGCACTCTGAAGCAGATGGCCAGTGACCCTCTGGATGACCACGTGGACTATGTGGAGAGCTACAGTGTCATCGAGAAGCTCACCAAGAAGTTCCAGGAGGCCTTTTGTGGTAAGACCAGGTTATTGGAAGAAGACCTAAGTGGGGCAAGAGTGACTATATATTGAAAGAGCATTGTGTTTGGTGGCTTCCCTTTACTCATTGTAAACTGTCACAGCATTCTGTGTTGTCTCCACCATTCGTCCTCTGCCTAGTTCTAGTCGAAAGAGAATTTATAAAATTTCCAGAGGACATTTGAGCTGGAACAACAATCCAAATTGGCTATTTATTCATTAGTCTCTCCTTAAATTGAAAGGTGAGACTGATTTTCCTGTAATTACCAAATCAAAGTGATTTATTAATCCCCTAATTGGATGTTCCCTTTGTTGCTCTGGGGTGGTGGCTCTAACTGCTGCCTTCCATTCACTCTGCAGCAGTCGGTTGTGCTGCAGATGATTGGTCCAAGGGCACTGCTGCATGTTGGAGGAGCCTGCGTCTCACATTCACAGTAGAAGTACTAAACTAGATTGTTTTGTTCATACAAGGCTTTTCTACTCCTTTTATCAGTAGTTTTAACGATCCACTGTTTAACTGCACACTTTCTTTGTTTTCATCATTGACTAATATATGGTATATTTGAGTTATAGCAGATCACAGCGGATCATTAAAATATTTCCTAGATTTTCAAACTGATATAGTTTTATTTTCTCCCCCTAACCCCAAACATCGCCTCCTGTTGGTTATGTGTGGCACCTCCACATGTTGGTGTGTGCTCTGCATGCACACATAAACAGTGTCGGACCTGTGTGCCACTGGGGACCATGACTGTGAGCAGGTATGCATCAGCACTCCAGGATCTTTCAAGTGTGCCTGCAAAGAGGGCTTTACCCTGATGGAAGATGGTCGCAGCTGCAGTGGTGAGTGCGCCTGTGCTTCTGTTGTGAATAATGGGGTTTGTCTTAGTCTAGTTACATGTGTGTGTTCTTCATGTTACATCAATGCGCTCCATGTGATGTGTGTCTGCAGCCTGCAAGGACGCAGCAATAGACGTTGTGTTTCTGATCGATGGCTCAAAGAGTGTCCGTCCTGAGAACTTTGAACTGGTGAAGAAATGGATAAACCAGGTCATTGACAAACTTGATGTTTCTGACAGCAAAGCTCATGTGGGGCTGGTGCAATATTCCAGTACTGTCAAACAGGTGTGTGAGTGATAAATGATCTCTAATAATTACCACATTTCCTTCTTTAACCAATCTCCTCTCTTTAGGAGTTTCCCCTGGGACGCTACAACAATAAGAAGGACCTGAAAGATGCTGTGAAGAAGATGGTATACATGGAGCGGGGAACCATGACTGGACAGGCCCTGCGCCACATGACAGACCATAGCTTCAGCTTTATGCACGGGGCTCGGCCTGGGGTCACCAAGGTGGGCATCGTCTTCACTGACGGACGCAGCCAGGATTACATTGGGGATGCTGCCAAGAAAGCCAAAGCACTTGGTATGAGACACACAATATTAGCTCTTTATGTGAAGGCAGTCATATTAAGAGTTGAACTGTCTGTGTTGCAGATATCAAGATGTATGCTGTTGGAGTGGGAAATGCAGTGGAGGATGAACTCAAGGAGATTGCCTCTGAGCCAATCGCAGAACATTATTTCTACACAGCCGACTTTAAAACAATGAATCAGATTGGCAAAAAGTTGCAGATCAGCATCTGTCAAGGTCTCAGTGATGCACTGAACATAATCACGAGTTTTCCACATGTAGAGGTATACTGTTATACTGTCTTTTGTTCAAACAGAGGAAGACCCTTGTGAATGTGACTCTCTTGTAAAGTTCCAGAAGAAAGTAGAAGATGCTCTACAGGCTCTGACGAAAAAATATATCCTTTACATATTACATATCAAGTCTATAGTTACAATATTGTGGCATGTGGATGCCTAATTCTTTGTGCATTGCATAGTAGCTTTGTTGTAATGGTCTACCTTGACTAATGAATCACTAGAGAGTATGTCAAAGAGGATTGCTCTGCTGGAGAACAAGATCGTCTGAGGCTTCACACGTCGCCCCTCCTTCACTTTTCTCTCTGTAATATATTGAAATGAGCCTGATTGTCTGTACACCTGACCTCTGCTATAGCCCGAGCTCTCCCTCGTCTGTGATACCACCTCCTCCAGCCTTGCTCCAGAGACACACAGAGCCCAGTCGTCATGGGGACCACTCCTTAGTGAGAGTGTGCGCTCCGAAGGTCATCCTCCTCAGCCAGGCTGTGTGTTTGTTAATAAAAGTCTTCCCTCATAGGGAAACGGTGATGGTACACTAAAGGGATCTGTTATTGTCGTTACTGGATGTGCTCACTGAGTTGAGAAGTTTCTTTTTTTAGAAATTTCACTTGCCAGGTTTATCTTCGTTCATAGTATTTTGTCAGTGATTATGTAAGTGATTCCCAGCCTATGGAAATTTGTGTCCCCAAAGCCTCACAGTTGGCCTCCTGGGCTTCTTAAAAAGGGGTCCAAACTGTCAAATTTCTAAGTTCTATAAAATAGGGCGTATAGGCCTTAATGTAGATGTTATAGCCTCCTAAAACCTTTATTAACCTTTTATTCTTCTGATGTTCTCAAATAGTAGTTTGTCAGGTAAGAGAATTATTTTGGTGTCACCAATATTTCCATTAAGCGCTAAAGGTAGGGAACCACTGACTGAAAGATGGAAAATTATAGAAAACAAGAAGCTGACAAAAATGCTTCTTTCTAAATACCTGCAATTCGACAAGTCACTAGTCCATTGTTACAAGAAAAACTAGGATTACACACGGTCTGTTAAACTGACTGGGTAAATAAAAATTAATTTTGGTTGACAACATTTGACTCATTTTTAATTAGCCTACTTGCTACATAAAATACGTTGGAGCTTGCAATGCCACTGATGTGAAAAATCAAAGGCCCATGTTTACTTTTTTGTTTGTTTCTTTTTGTCCAATATTTACCTGTCTCTTGAAATAAAACGAGACGCCGAGGAGTGCGACGTCACGATGACGTTGCCTTCAGGGTTTCCGCCTGCCTGGATGAAACCGGAGCGGATACATTTGATAGTTTTTACTCACTTTTGAAATAATGGAGCATTTGTTTGTGTCCCAGTGTAATACACGAATGTAGAACTTAGTTTAAAGTTATTATGCGCTGAAGCCCTGGTCCGTGCGCTGAACAGTGAACTACAGCGAGGCTTTAGCTGCAGCTAACCCGAGAACAGCGACTGAAGCCGAGGCAAACCGAGCAGTGGAGAGTTACCCCGGTGTTTGTGGAGCAGATGACAGCGCAGAAAACAAGTGTGGGATCTGACCTTGTTTCATTGGCTGTGAATTAAACTATTCTCTGAAGCAGCAGGACAGAACATACTTGAGCTAACTCCGCTAGCCTCGGTGTTTCTCTGACAAACAGGAGCTCAGTCACTTGAGCGGAGCTTTGGACCAGGACCATGGCCAGTGGGACCACCGCGGACTTCTCCCGCCAGTCACCGGGACACGTCTCTTCCCCTGGCCGTAAGTTTCGGTACCAGTCCGAATCAGAGGCTGACCTCGTCCCGACAGCGAAGAGCTTATCTCGGCTGTGCAGCAGAGACGAGGCGGAGCGGGCCACGGCTCTGGAGCAGCTCTCTGACAGCGTCCTCATGTGTCTGGGTTTGGACCGCTCCGGACCAAACAGACTCAGCCAAAAGACACTTCTGCATCTGCTCCGGTTGTCTCTGTCGTGTCCCCTGAAAGAGGTCCGCCTAAAGGCCACCGAGCTGCTTCGGTCAGCACAGGTAAAGCTTTTGGTCTCCACTTTAGCCCGCTGTACTGGACATGATGGTCTCAAAAACAATAGCTGAGACCAATATTAAACTCCTCAGTGTTTCCCATTAATAAAAGAAATGAGCTCTTTATATATCTTTATTATACCTCTCATAATAATTACCGAGTCTATAAACAAGCTAACTAAGTGCTAAATTTAAGCGGAGTGCATTTTTGATTGGATTTTTGTTTGGGTTTCTATTATCGTTTGTGCCACTGCTACCATAGTCTCAGTATAAATTTGTGGGAAACGCGCTCTTTGTCCCATTTTCACTTTTACTGCCGCCGTTATTTATTTTAATAATTCACCAATTTGTCTAATTTTAAGCGAAAATCAGCCGCCCTTAATCCACATCAACGCCAGTTTGTACCTGTTACTGTGTATTTCATCAGACATTGACATGTAGCTGTAGGTGATGCAAGACCTGCTGTGGTGCGCACAAACACTGCGGACACGCCTCCTCGCGGCTCAAACACTAACCCCAAACCGCGATCATATCACTCCCAGTCTCTGCCGAGCAAGCTACCGCTGCTTGTGGCGCAGATCCACTTCTCTTTGATTAATAATGATTTAGGACTTTTTATTCACGGCCCCTTCGCCAAAATGTCGGTGAGTGTAACTTTTGTATTGAAATAATCAGTTATTAAACAACCCTCTCCAGTTTCAGAAGGCTGGAGCTTTGCACTCAAGTTTAAGGCCGTTGGAGCCGTCTGCAGATCTATTTAAGTCTAGTTAAAATAATGACTAAATATTTAAGTTGCTTTCTTCAGAAATTCTAAAGATCATTGGTTAAGTTGGCGTGCAAATTCAGTATAAATATAAAACAAAGTAAATACACGTTATGTGCAAGATATGCATATGAGTATGAATTTTTAGTGTTTCTTTCTTTTGAACCCAGGAACAAGGTGTAGCGGTACCTCGAGCCCTGGCTTCAGGTCCAAGTGCCTTTATCCCAGCAAAACAGGTGTGTTTGACCTATCTCTGTCGCTGTAATGTAGACATGTTGTTGCATAATACTACTAAATACTACTTGTCTTTGTTTTTTGTACATGTAATTTAATAATCTTATAACTTCAAAAATCTGATATTAACCGATTTTGCGTGCATATGTAACCACAGCCACGGTTTCAATGCAATCATATTTTGTCACGCCACACATAAATACATACGTTTTGTGTGATCAAAACAGGCAGAAGCAAAATGCTCGTGTGCCCAATAGATGCAACCATTTACATAATACAAGTCACCTAGTGTAATGCTTAAAGTGTAAGTGTTACATATTCATTGATTTAGATTTAGACTTCTAGAATGGACTGTGACAATTTCTTTTAAAACATAAATAACAAATTACACACTTTCATCTCTTTACTAACATTGTTCCATAGCTGAGGATAAGAAAGGACAAACATCTCTGTTTAAGCCCTTTGATAAAATAACTTTCAGTATTGTTTTAATGACTGTACATTTTATTGTCTTACATTCTACCGTTCTTTGCTTTGGCCTCTTTTAGATCTTGCAAGAAGGGCTGGATCAGGACATACTTATTGAGTCTTTCCTTTCACTGGGTCGGGTGGATCATGTCACAATGGTCATGGCTCTGCACCCGGCCTACCTCAGCTGCTTCCTGAGGACTCAGCATGCTTTGCTGGAGATGGACGGGCCTTTGTCGCGTCACTGGAGACATTACATTGCCGTTATGGTGAGGAAACCACTGTGATCTTAGTATTGTCACAAAAACTCTATTTCAATACTAAGAAATATGCCCGATACTCTGTACCACAATGATAATAAAAAGTGCTCTTTTTTTAGACTGTAATTTTCAACACAAAATAATAGAACTTTATTACTATTTTACTATGTCGTCTTACACTTGTGCAGCTAAAGCGCAAAACTATTATCAGAATCAGAAACGGTTTATTGCCATTGTCAGTGATCAAAATTCACAAACATAGGGAACTTATAAAACATTCCTAATACGTTGCACACTATCTACTGAACATACTGTACTTGAGAATGCACACATTCAGGACTTGACAAAAATGACATAACCGCTGCTTGTATCATAACCGCTAAGATGGTATGTGTGATTAGTCATTGACTATATTTGACATGCACACCAAAATTTGATTATTATCTAATTTCTGAACCGTAAGATTAATTAAATGACATGCAAACCGCATAAACTGATCTCAGTAATCATTGACATATAATTTTAATAGTCTTTTAACTCCAAAAATCTGATAATAATAATTCTGATGTGCATGTAACTGTTTTTCACAGCTTTTGTGTGTGTGTGTTTTTTTCTTTAGCTAGTTAAGTCAACGTTATGGGCTTATGCCTGATTTGGGGCTCCTTTTTGCACACTTACTTTATGACACAGTTTTAACATTAAAAATAAAACCCCAGTCATTATTTTAGTAGAGTTGTTCTGATTATCTACAGGCTGCAGCGAGGCACCATTGCTCCTATTTGGTCCAACAGCACAGTGCTTGTTTCCTGGAGGCGGGAGGCGAGGAGAGCTGGCTCAGTGGCTTGGAGCAGGCTCCGACCAAACTGCGCAGCGTTCAAACCCTCAACAAACTGATGGCACACAGACCCTGGCTCATCACACAGCAGCACATCCAGGTCAGACACGAATACACACACACAAGCCAAGACTCGCTGTGGAGCTCTTTTTACTGCCGTCAAAAGCCCAGAAATGCTGTCACTCACAGACCAATCAAGCAGAACATTTGTAACCACTGACACTCAATACAGAAACACAGATTATATACCTCTTGAAATGATTTGTCATCAGAACAGTCAAAATTTTGGGATAGAGACTTTTTTTTCCAATTTTCTTTTTTAAACATTATGAATACACACATACAGAACTCACAGACCAGACCAGAGAGAGGAAGACAAAAAAAGAATTAACACTAGCCCAAAGAATTAAAATAATTTAAGTTAAGTTAAATTTAATAAGTTAATCTGCCCCATTTGTTCCAGTATTTGAATTGAATTGAAGTTGTCCATATTTAAGTTTAATGTAAATCTAAAGTAAAAGTAAGCTAACATAAAAAGTTAAGTATGTGATGTATCTGTTGATAAATGAAACATTATTGTTTGGTACACATTTGAGTCAAATTTTGCCTTCATCAAAATGCAAAATGTCTATCATCATCTCATATTAAATAAAAAAATGCTGTTGTAAATGTCTTACTCACATGTATCATAGATCTGAGGCTAATTCCATTTTCTTCTTTGAAATCAACATTATGTTTGCAAACTCTATTGCAACTGTTAACTGTAAACATTCTCTTCAAAGTTAATGAATTGGAAGCTGAATAAGAAAAATACATTTGTGCAGTAAAATTATAGTTAGAACTACAAACTCATGTTATGACAGTTTTAATTGATTTTCACAAGTATTTTGTCCCCTGTAGGAGCTGGTCTGTCCTGGGGCAGATCCTCGCTGGTCATTGGCGGAGCTTATACATGCCATCGTGGTACTGGCGCACACTCATTCTCTCTGCTCGTTTGTGTGGGGCTGTGGCCTGAATCCTGAGTCGGACCATACAGGAGGTTTCACCTTCCAGCCCTCGTCTCCTAGTCACGTACCCCGAAGCCCCCACAGCCCCGCTCACGAGGATGGCGGGCAAGAGGTCTGTCTGCACCCAGTAGTTATGATCACTCATTGTTTTTTCAGAAATATACCCCTCTTTGAGTGACTTAATCAGATGTTGCTCAAATGTGTAGAGATAACAAAGATATAATCAGTGTTTATTCTGTTCATGTTTTAGTAGATCTTAAATGGCCACAGGGATTTTTAAAAATCTGCTTAGCTTATTCTAGTATTCTGAAGAAGGTTGTTGAATTATTTAAAACTTAAATTTGTAGATTCCATTTTAAGTAAAAGCACCGTGTTGCTGTGTTGATGTTTTGTTCAATTGTTTGATTGTTATCAAACCGAGTGAATGAGTTAGACAAACATTAGCTCTCCTCCCTGTTGCATCAGTTTTGACATTACATAGGCATGTGTAATTGTGTCTGTGTGTTTTGGTTAATGAACAATGGTGTGCGCTGTTGTTGATTAGCTGGTGGATGGGGCTATGGAGGTGGAGGTGCTGATGAAGAGGATGGTGGAGTTACAGCAGCAGGAAGAAGAATGCACCCAGGAGGAGATAATCACTCGCTTTGAGCGGGAGAGGAGTGAAAGCATTCCTACAGGTACATACAAGTTTATCCATGCATTGTACTGTCATTTTCCTGCTTATTCCATGTTTACGGCACTTGTTTCATTTGTTGTTTTACAGCTGTGGTCCGTGGAGCTCCGCCCGACATGGTGCGGTGCCTGGTGGAGGATCAAGAGTTTAGATATGAGGACTTTGCACCCAGAGGAGAACAGTGTCCCCCCACCATGAGAGCACAGGTACAAACTCAATGTGGATTATGATCTGAAGATAAACGGTGTGTGCATACAGTCTTTAGTTGACCTTCTGCTATGCAAACTTATGTATGTGCTGCACGGCATGTGTGTTTTGTGAAGGACTATTCCTGGGAAGACCATGGCTATTCTCTGGTAAACAGACTTCTGCCTGACATGGGACAGCTTTTGGATGAGAAGTTCCGGGTATTTAACACCTTTTTATGAAGTACATGCTTGATAGTGTCGGATCAATGTGTAAAGATTAAAATTTCACTGTAAACCAACCAGAATGTATTTTCAAACTTAAGAGTGTAAATATTTACACACTTTTGATTTGAAGGTTGTCAGTAACATGACTTACCACCGGATGGCGATGCACGAGGGAGTTGATACATACACTTTGAGGAAAGCTCTGTGGAACTACATCCACTGTCTCTATGGCATTCGGTCAGTATGAATAGCATTGAGTTTATTTAGTTGAATCATCTGACTAAACGTGTGCTCACGTCTGTACAGATATGACGACTACGATTATGGCAGCGTCAATGTCTTATTAGAGCGCTCTCTGAAAGTCTTTGTGAAGACCATGGCCTGTCACCCGGAGCAGACCACAGCGCACATTTATCACGACTTCTGGATACATTTCAGACACTCTGAGAAGGTACGGCAATAACCAAGGACATATCTGTTTAGTCTGAGAGAAAATGTTTGTGGAAAGATTTCATATATGCTATCTTCTTCCAGGTTCATGCTAACCTCATAGTTATGGAGGCTCGGCTACAAGCTGCGCTGCTGTACACGTTACGGGCGATCACACACTACATGAGATGACATATTCACAAACCCATACATATCTGAAATACTAGAGACAGCCTCAACTTTGCAAATGCTGAGCCAGCTGAGATTCCACAGCACGAATGTGATAAAAGTGGATAAAAAGTTTTGCACAAATGTAACAGTACAATGAATGTTTGTATTTTCACGTATGTTATTTTGTCAGTGTTGATTATTGATGCTGCTTTGCGACAAGGATAATGTGTTACTTTTATTGCACTGAAGTTCTTCATGTTTAATTTTGACCAGTTGACTCTAAAGCTTCATTTGTAAAATCTTGCACATCTTTCGTTAAACATATCTGAACCGTAAACATATGACCAGGCATTAAGTCAAACAATCACTGTAGGTTTTAGTTATTTATGTGACAAACTTGTTTAGATCTGTTAACTGCTGTTTAACACATCAGACTCCTCATGCCTCAATATCAGTACACTAAAAAAACTGGAGTACCTTGTATTTTTCTACACAATAAAGTTACTTTGTTAAAAAGATAATGATTGTGGTTTACATTTTCTTCTTTTCGTCTTTTTAGTATTATAGAGGAGTCTATTCTTTTTTTCTTCATGAAATCAAAATAACATTAATGCTAGTGCAACACTTCTGCTACTGGACTTCTTTTTGTTGGGTCGTTTCGAGATCAACTACGTCCATGGTGTTATGTGCTTTTAGTTACACTTTCCCGCCACTAGATGTAGACAAAGACTTGAAGGTAGTGTCCATAGTTCAGTTTTCATACAGTTCTAAATCATTGAACGTACTTTAAATGCATAAACTTTCTTTGTCAGTTTGTGCCACTGTTGAGGGCCTTCATGTTTGGTGTTGCTTTAATGCTTGCGTTCAACCGCGTTTAGTCTATCTTTTTTTTTCACACTGTCCTTCCTGTATCACACCTTCTGTGCGAAGTTTAAAATCGACTGTCGCATTGTCTGCAGAAAACGGCATTTCAAAAGTACACATCATAAAATGTCCGACTTTTATTGCAATCCTTTGACGCGTAGTAAAAACTAATGTGGTGCTACAAAAATTCATTAGCAGAGAAGCGCTCATCATCTCCGAGGGGCGCGTTCCTCTGGGGCGGACCTCAGCGCGCGTCCAGGAGGCGTCCAGGACGACGTGCTCCACTCACTCACCTCAACTGGCACTGGTGCTGACCCTCTCCTGCGTCCTGCCTTCACCTGGATCAAAACTCATGGTAAGACCTATATTTAATTTCTATAAACTTTGTTCACCTGTCATAACAACAAGCGTCCTACTTTCTAAACTTATTGAGGACCTAAAGGCTATGATCACTGTTGATATGCACCACTTTATCAATATGTTCTACTCTGCTCTTTGTAAATGGCTACAAATATTCAGCAAGCTAATGACATTGACCCTTAACAATCACTTAAACAGTTACTTTCACTTTAATTCAGTCACATTACTTTATTGTACCTTAAGTTCAGGGATTGTGAGAATTGCCTTGGTGTTTATGGGAAGTTGCTTGTGAGAAGTTGGTATTTATTTGAAATGGACTCATACCACAGAGGATGCCATGTAGAAATCAGAAATGTTGAAACACATTACTTAATTTCATAAAACGGTCACATGCGCTATATATGTATATTTATTTGTATGTAATCAGTATCTTGCATGTAATCAGTGTCTTAAAATGTTCTGTTCTTTTCCGTAATCTATAATGGCTATAATGTCCTTTGAAGATCAAGATTGTTAGAAAAAAGTCAGACATCATTTGTGTTTGGGCCAAATGCACCATTTAGATCCCTTGTTTTAGCTCTTCATACTTCTTTGACACACTTGATAGTTTTGATACAGCACACCTGTCATTTTCAGATTTTAATCATAAATAATCCACAGTTTTGTGGGAGTAATGCGGGGACAATGAAGGATGGACAGGTTAAAAAAAAAAAAAAACAAGATTACACTGACCAAGACCAAACCTCATCACTTCCTGTTTCTTAGCAAGGTTAGTTCCTGTCTTGAGCCATGGAGCAAGGCAGGAAGGAAAGGGGCGTTGCTTTGAGTTTAGACATATATGGTCGAATGGTTATAGTTATGCTAAACCAACGTGACATTCATGACAGGAGCATTTTAATTGTGTTATGGCAATACAATGTGTCTTTGCCCCAAAACATGGAGGATATCATAATGGATGATAATACAATGACATCATCTGACAACAGGACGTCCCGATGAGCAAGACACCTAACTGTTCCACCGTGGCACCCCTCCACCAATCTCTTCTGAATGTGTAGCTCCAGTGACAGCCTGCTTCCCATTGTCCTATCATTCCCGCTCCAAACAGGGCCTGCATCCTGTGGGGCTTCCTCCTAATCTGAGCCACGGACAAGAGGCACCAGGCGAGGAAGAGGAGAGCGCGAAAAGAATCTGACAAATGAGTAGAGTCACTGTAAAGCTATAGTGTGAAAGTATGAGAAGAAGTTTGTGAATATTTTGGTTCTGAGTTAATTCCCCAGATGAGGTGGCTTATCTGCAGCCCGTTGTGCAGGAAAGGGTGGATCCCCGGGATGTTTGTGCGTGTGAGTTTTGGAGGGCAGTGCTGAGGTTTGAGTGAGAGACTGGACTCAGGCATCAGTGCGTTGTAGGTCACACCACACTGGCTTCCTCACATTGTTTAGGATAACATTTACTGTACATTATATTCACTATAAGTCTGTCCCAAGAACACCATTGGAACGTTGTTGAGATAAGAGGCTCAAAGGAGGTACAGATACTGTGCTTTTACTTATTTCAGTCTGCATTTCAGAAACAGTAACTGCAAATGGACGGGGTTACAATAAAAATAAAAAATAAAAAAAATACTGCTTTATACTGAATATATTTTGTTCAAGTATGGTGTCATTTTACAGATTCAGTAAATTTATGTGCAAACATAATGTACCCTTTCTAGTAATTATTGCATTTCATTAATTTAAGATTTTAAAGATACATAATAACATAATATCTCCTGATAACCTCCTGAAAACCTAAATATCTTGATTGCTTTACAGTGATATTGATAATCTATCAGGCTTGCAAACAACAGGTACAATTAGAGGTGGGCACTGTATACAAATTTAGATAATATCGTGAATGTTGCTCTGAAGATATGCAACATTTGCTTATTGAGAATATCATTTATAGTGTGGAGCTGATTAAAAATAAAAATAAAAATTTTAAATTAAAAAAGTTGTGTTGTAAACTTTCAAATAAGACTATAAGGTGATTTTTCTGCACTTTTGTGATTGATTTTACAGTCATTTTCTGTTTGTCTGATAATTAAACCACAACTAATATGTTTAAAGACATGTTTTAACACATTTATGTTTGATTGACATAATCTTGTCTGTCTATTGTTATTGGGATATGCCCACAAAATTGAGATATTCAGTTTTGTCAATATTCCCCATCCCAAGGGACAATATTTACAGCCATAATAAGGACACAAACTTTACCACTTAAACATTTTTTATTAGGATCAATGCAGGCCTGATACAAACACATGCTTCTCTTTTCCCCAGTAGAAGATATAACACGTTTCATAAACTATGGGTTACAGAGAGAAAAAAAAGAGATATTTAGTCATCTCTTTTCTTGCATTAAAGCATTGAAATTTTGGTTTTGCGAAATTGATTTGAACTGGTTAGCCCACTTTCAGACAGTATATATAGATTGGTTTACTGTAAATCGTTGTGTTTATGACTTGACTTCTACGAAAAAGGAGGAACTTGGACTTTCTTCTACCGTGCTATTTGAACTGTACTAACCCATCTAACACCATGCACTCTCTCCCACATATGCTCTATTTCTCTAAGACAAGCCCCACAAATAATCTTTTTATTTACCATAATTTTTGTGTGTTTCTCCTCTTGATTTTTACAGGTCTTTGCACATTGAAGACGACACATCAGCCAACAGGAACAAAACTGAGGTGAACACTGACTTCTTTTAATGTCACTCAAACAAACATTTTCAGTATCTGTGTCCAAAAACTCTGTCATACTGTGCACGTTTTGTCGTCAAACAAAACATAACAAGATATTGATTGTGCCTGGATGAAGGAATATTACATTTTTTGTGTTAGATTTGGTATGGGATAAAGAAACCAAAACACCAGGAGAAAAGAAAGGACGTCTGCATTTGAGGTTATTTGTTGTACCCCAGCTGGTCAGTGTGTGTGTGTGTGTGTGTGTGGCTTTATCCTCAGTTTCCAGGAAAAGGGGGGGCCATCTGAAGGGCGTACAGGAAACTCTAACAGGGCTAACTTCCTGCAGCTTTCCCGATGGCCAGTGTGATAATGCACAAGTGCGCACACCTCCAAATAACTGTTCTATGCCACCAACATGTGATTTTAACTCAGAATGGTTGCTTTGCATTCGGAGAAATACAAAGCTTTTTTAAAATAATACTAAATGATGGTAGAATTCAGACAGTTTTCTATTGTCCGTGGCCTATAACTTTTATGAGTCTTCCTGTGAGTTACTTCCTCCACATTCCTCAGTAGGTGGGGTGATGGTGGGCCTGTGCACTGTAAGGTTGCAAGTTTGAATCCTAGGGCCATTAGCATCAGTCTGATTGATGACAAGGTGTACGTTTTTAAAGACTTCTGCCATGTCTGATACGTCTTGGCCTTGTGTAATAGCTCAGTTGTTTTGTGTTGATTAAGGGCAATATCAGTTCCCAACAACTACTTCAACAATTTGCCAAAAGTCTCTCCCGACTCTCTGCACCACTTCATGCTTAAAAATCTTGTCTAACAAAGTTTTCAGGGAGCGACATTAAAAACACACAAACAACATTGTATTAAATGGATGCGCATAGTTTGTTGGCGAGTGAACAAGGGTCATAGGTCATAGTTTGACAAAAATCGCAACACCACACAGTCTAGATCTACAAATATGACTCTGAGCATTAAAAATTGCAGGAGAGCAATTAAAAAAGCAATTATTTTTCTTCTTCTGAACTATATGGTTAGGGGTCAGAAAGCTTTTGGATTTTAACAATTCTGATTATTGTTCTGATGATGCAAATGTTTGCAGTATGTCTCTGCTTGGTGGACACTCTCGGTTTGAAACAATTAAACTGGATGTCAGATTTTCTAAGATTCCTACTGACACAATGTTTGATGTAATGTATAGAGTATAGAAGAACAGCTGGGTGTAATGTGCCACATACATGATCACATGCACATTTTTCACACCGGCCAACAACCAACGAGAAAACCCCTCTCAAAACTGTAGCAGCAGAGGGGAAGTGGCGAACCTCACATCTCTCTTTGTCTTTCCTCTTCTGTAGTCTGTCTCACCGCATCTCCTCTTGAGCGACTCTTCATGCTTTAGTTCCTTTGAAACAGTTCCTCTGGTTCACTGCCCCGACGTAGTGCTGCCATCACTCACCTCGGCTCTCTCTTCCCTTTTTTTCAGTGGAAATGTTGATTGACAGATGATTTGACAGAGGAAAACATCAGGTAGGAAAAGTGAACTTGTCTTACACCCACATTTGACTTCCTTTTCCACAGTGGCTTAGGGGAAATTAACTTTTATTTTAACTTCTCTCTTTGCTGTTCGCTCCTGTTTGGTTCCACGTTCCCAGGTTGGTGCTCAAAATCACATTTGCTTTGACAAGGCTCTTGAATTTGTGTGAATGCTATGTGTGAAGTGAATAAATAAAATGTTACCCCATATAACCTCATAATCTGATTATGAATCTTAAGATAAAACAGTATTGTAAAATAACAATAGTAAATCTGTACTCCATTATGTTACCACGACAACAACAATGACATCTTCCAATATGACTGCTTCTACCAACTTCTGCTTCTGCGTCCGGCCTTTTTCTCACCATGTATAGTTTGTCAGTTTAAACAAATTTAAAGTTACTGTCGCCATGAGTGTTATTACATATGCTTTCGAGATTCAAATACATCTTCTTACATTACACTAAATAGATAGAAGGTATGAAGTTGCTAATGTGAATGTTGTGAAATGTCAAACACATACTAAAAGTGTAATTCAGAAAATGTGACTTTATCATAACAGTCTATTTAAAAATTGCACAGTTTGTAGACACATCTCGCCTCTCTGTAAAGACATAACCAAGAATTTATATCTTTTGGATTTTTGCAGCCTCTGTCTTGGTGCCAGTTATTATGGGGTGTGCCTGTTGCAAGCAGAAGAAGTCGGCCAAAGCAGCAGCAGCAATAGAGACTGCAGCCATCACAGATCTGTCTCTTAGCAACACAGATGGAGGCGTGTCCTCTATGACCTCTCGATACTGTGCTGACCCCACTCAGACCATCCCAGACTTCAACAAGGGTTTCCCATGTGGAACGGTCTTCCCCAGCAGCACCATCCCGCAACGGCCTGGCGGCATCACCAGTACGAACCACTTTATATTAAACACCAACAATTAGTCTCTGAAGCCAGTGTAACTTATTATAATGGACATACCGTTGAAATGAAGACACAGATGAATCCAACGATGACTCGTTGTTTTGAGCATGTTTGTGGATCAAAGTGGGGATGCTGGATGTCAAGCTCAGAGTAGGTCTAACTCACAGCTGTAGGTTTTCCTGCTTGCAGTGGTCAAAACTGGCTGCACAATATGAAACAATGCAATATTCAATATCTATGTTGATATAATAACAATTATGTTGTGGTATTTGACACATAGTAGGTATATAACAAGTTTACTTAAAGGTGCATTATGTCACTTTGGCTTGCTTGTCTCCATGGAGATGTTTTTCTCCCCAGCACTATGCCACAGTATGGCATTAAAGATGAGCAGATACCAGGCCATGTTACAGCTGAGATCTGTGGAGAGACTACCTTGTTTCCATGGAAACAAGCAGGTGGCGCACTCTCCATCAGAAAAGTCACATAGTGCACCTATAAATGACAACAACGATGAGCAGTTTACAAGAAGTCAAACTGTGTCACTATAAAGAACCAAGACAAAAACTTAAGAAAAAATTATGACAAAAAAGCTTTTTCCAGTTAAATTTATTTTCCGCATAATGGAACCAACATCAATATTTTCCTGTCTTAATCAATAGGTGATGCAGAGATAAATGTTTGTGTATTTTGTGCTTTTATTATTGTCACGTTATTATGTTATTAACGCACGGTGGTGCAGCAGTTAGTGTTGTCACCTCACAGCAAAAAGGTTCTGGTTTGACTCCGGGGCAGCACAGCACCTATGTGTGTTGTGTGGAATTTGCCTGTTCTCCCTTTGTCAGCATGTGTCTGATTCAGTTTTCTTGAACAGGTGGTGGTGTGACTCTCTTCATTGCTCTGTATGATTATGATGCACGCACAGAAGATGACCTCACCTTTCAGAAAGGAGAGAAATTTCAGATTATCAATAACACGTGAGTGAATATTTATTTATGTTTAGTTTAGTTAATCTCTTGCTTATATCACATGCACAATCAGCACACAATTGATAACTTGTGACCTCAGAGTGTATAAATGTATATCAAACAATTACAATTCAATCCAGTGGCTTCATCAAAGTTAAGTTGTTGTGCTTCGTTGGATAAATATATATGTATCCAGTGAAACAAGTCTACGTAAATTGGATTATAAATTTTTTTATTTATTTAAAGAAGCTGCTATTGCCTCCCTCACATAGCAGAGAATATTAATGTTGTTGAAGTAGACTATGCCTCAGTACCTCCAGGATTACGGCGCCTCTTTAAACAAACGTCTGTGTATGTTGGCAGAGAGGGCGACTGGTGGGAGGCGCGCTCTCTGGACACGGGACGCTCGGGTTACATCCCATCCAACTATGTGGCTCCTGTAGACTCCATACAAGCCGAAGAGTAAGTCCCAACAAACGCTACACCCAAAAGAACTCCTGAAATGATTGGCATGCTGTTTGGGGTCATGGGTCAGAAGCAAGTGTTACCGTGGTGACCTGTGTGTTGTTGTCATGGTGACAGGTGGTATTTTGGGAAGATGGGGAGGAAGGATGCAGAGAGACAGCTGCTGGGCCATGGAAACCAGAGGGGCACGTTCCTCATACGAGAGAGTGAGACCACCAAAGGTAAGAGACGCAATAATGAAGTACTCTATGCTTAATTAAAGTACTGTTCCTCATTCTTATATTAAATTCACTTTCACTCACTATACCTACAAAAATATAATTACTCATTGTAGAAAAGGTTTCAGGGGTTGTCATCCGGACGCTGTTTGAAGATCGAGACGGATGACAACCCCTGAAACATTTTCTACGATGGAACACGCCTGGACGAATGAGGGATTACATCGACGATAATTACTCATTATTACTACTTTTGTAACTGCTACCGCTACTGTTACTAAAATAAAACTGGTGCTGTTTTCACTTCCACTTTGCCACAGAAATTTTAAAAATGCACAAATAACACACGTTTACTGTAATATAGATCTTTTTACTAAGTCATTACCCGTCATTTTTACTAAGTCACTACAAGTCATTAGTCACATGACCATCATTGCTCTTCTTCTGTTTTTTTTCCCAGGGGCCTACTCCCTGTCCATCCGTGACTGGGACGACACAAAGGGAGACCATGTCAAGCACTATAAGATCCGCAAACTGGACAACGGGGGATATTACATCACCACCAGATCACAGTTCGACACAGTGCAGCAGCTGGTCGAGCATTACACTGGTAACACCCTTTTCTATTTCGTGTGTGGGTTGAAACTGCATTAGGAAGTTTCTGTCTTTAAACCTGAGTACCAGTTAAATTCAAAGCATACCCTACACTTCCTCTTCTTTTTGTTTGTGTAACTCTGCCTCCTGGTGTCTGATAATGGTATTGTAATTACCCGCCTTATGAACTTGACTGGGAGTTAATGCTGTGGTGTCATTTTCCAGTTAATGTAATCTTCCATTACTTCCTTCATTCACTACGCAGTAATGACATGATAAAACACAAAATAAGCAGAAAATTAGTTCACCACTAAAACTATTGTGAAATTCTAACTTCACTGTTTTTACTGAAAAATGTATATCCTTCAAATTTGATGGGCTTCTGTCTGGGGTGAGGCATAATGTTGATCCATAGATTGATCTTATTTAATTTAACCCCATAATCACAGATTTGCCTTTATTCAGACAAATATAAATATTCCAAATGATGTGTTCCTAAAGTGACTAAATCAGAAGCCAGTTATAATAATTAAAAATAGTTTTGTTTTTTTATTATGATTTATCATGACCACCCTTACACATTCTCATTTATTGTATGTGCTTGTGTTTTAATACTTCATGTTATTTTATGTGTCAGCTCCCACTTCTGATGTGTTCACTTTTGTGTTGCGACCCTCTTTTTGCTTCTCTATTTTCACTTTCCCCTCTTGTCTGTCTGTTTCTCTCTCTCTGCGTCAGAGAGAGCAGCGGGCCTGTGCTGCCGGCTGATTGGCAGTTGTAAGCGGGGTATGCCTAAGCTGGCTGACTTATCAGTGAAGACCAAGGACATGTGGGAGATTCCCCGAGAATCCCTGCAGTTGATTAAGAAACTGGGCAATGGCCAGTTCGGAGAAGTCTGGATGGGTAGGACTAGGACTGGTTTGCGGCAGGCTGAAAGGACAATGACAGCACACCTGAACTGAAAAAAACACTTCTGCATTTTTAAATCTTTATTATTGGTCACACTAATGGTTTAACAAATAAAAAAAATGTGTGATTAAATCTCTAAAATATCTATTCAAATTGTGTTCACATGTGGCAGCAAATTAGTAAGTCAAAAATATTCATGATTTGTTGACTCCAAATGAAGTCGTTTTGACATCCAGGTGTGCGCAGTGATATCCTGCCCCCTGCTGTTGTTGCATGTGCATGTTCATCATCTCACCTCACATTTTTGTCATCCCATCTCATCTTTCTATCTTTTCTAATCCATCACTCCACCTACCATTCTATCTTCAAATCCTTTTTCCATTGCCTACACCTTTCTTCACCTGTGGTAGGCAGTAACGATGGACTGTGCTATTTCCTGACCTCGGCGTGTCCCACCTCAACCCCTCTCACCATGGGCCTGGGGCGGGATGCCTGGGAGGTCTCGAGGGAGACTCTGGCCATGCAGAGAAAGCTGGGACAGGGCTGTTTTGGAGACGTGTGGATGGGTGAGACAGATAACCTCTCCAGGCTTACAGTCTGCTGCGTTGTCTCATTCAGTGTCTGGCTTTGGCTTTGATAAAGTATTTTCTTGTAAGTAATTTCAGATTATGTACTGTGTTCATTATGTCCGTCCATGTTCCAGTACTTCTGAGCTGTGCAGAGTTTCTCCTTGTGGCCAATCCATGTCTCAGGTGCAGCTGGTTTTTGTGTAAGACCAGCCAAACCACCATCTTTTCTCGACTCACTATGTGTCATGTGCACGATCACAAGCAATAACGTGAATATGCATGAATTTAATGATTTCAGTGAGTTTGCTTGTGCACTATATACTATAAGTCTCTGTGTTGTCCCTGCACTAATGCTTAGCAATGTGTCTATAGGTTCTTTAGTTTAGGAGTTTTAACTTCCCTGTCTGTATGCTAGGCATGTGGAATGGCACCACTAAGGTGGCTGTGAAAACTCTGAAGCCAGGAACCATGTCCCCTGAGGCCTTCCTGGAGGAGGCTCAGATCATGAAGAGACTGCGCCATGACAAGCTGGTGCAGCTTTATGCAGTCGTTTCAGAGGAGCCCATCTACATTATCACTGAGTTCATGAGCCAAGGTACAGCAGCGGGCCAGCTGGCAGACTCTCACTACTGTACACTCACTATTGTGGTAGGATGTGCTTTTAATATATGCATACGTCCATGATATTATGGGTTAAAACAGTTAGTGAGACAATTATTGCAGCTCATACAAAATATTGAAAGCAAACAAAAATTGGCAGCTGTTTTTAGGCCCAAGGGGAGACGTTTTAGTAAATTAAAAGACCACGAGTTCAACTGCACAAAGCCCCCAAGAGACAAAAAAATGAATTCCAACCAAGCAAAAGAATTTAATTTCGGTTTCTGAGTATGCTCTTTGACCTCCCTGTGGAGGTGGCCCATGACATCAGACATTTTCCGTCAATACTCTGACAAACAGATATGGTTTTAATAAACAAAGCATATGAATAAAGAATGGTGAAGAGGCAGTTTTGTATTAGTAAATATTTGTCTTTTAATGTATGCTGTGATAAAATGTGAATCAGTGGTGCGAATGTTAACAGTTTATTATGGCAGGCATGAGACATCCATCTGATCCACAGTATGTTCTTTGCGTACAGGAAGTTTGTTGGACTTCTTAAAAGACGGAGAGGGGCAGAGTCTCAAACTGCCTCAGCTGGTGGACATGGCTGCTCAAGTGAGTCCTTAACACAGTCACTAAGATACACTTAACTCTAACTCTATGAACTCTAAGCTCTTTCACCCTTTTTGCAGATTGCTGCCGGAATGGCGTACATTGAAAGAATGAACTACATCCATCGTGACCTGCGTGCTGCCAACATCCTGGTCGGCGACAACCTGGTGTGTAAGATTGCGGACTTTGGCCTTGCTCGGCTCATTGAGGACAATGAGTACACAGCTCGACAGGGTAACGCCATGTGATCCTTTTACCATCACAATTATGAATAAGTGCCTGTGTGGTTTTATTTTTATACATAACTTACCCTAATTGTAAGAGTATGCATGTGCACTTGTTGCCATGGTTTCAGGGGCTAAGTTTCCCATTAAGTGGACGGCTCCAGAGGCTGCGCTGTATGGACGCTTTACCATCAAGTCAGATGTGTGGAGCTTTGGTATACTCCTGACTGAGCTCATCACCAAGGGACGTGTGCCATACCCAGGTACATTAAAATCACACATGCTGAAATCTCAATCAGCCAGATACATTTCACTTTGTACATCCAAAAACATGATCTCTTCTTACAGAACAAGTGTAGTCTACTGTCATGTCAGATGAAATAAAAATATGTGCAAAGTGAAACGTGTGTAGAGGAAGTGACTCCCAGACTGCAGTGCAAATCACCATGCAGATCTGGTAGCATTCTTAACCAAAGCTTTATTTTCCCACTGATTTGTAATTTTGTGATTTTTTTATTAAATTGCCACAAAGAGACCTTGTGATATTTGCTATGATAGCTATATATTATTGGTAAGCCATAGATGTATCATTGCCACAATGTTAAAAGATAAATCTTAATTGCTTTATTCAAACTTATGGAGACATTTGAAAACAAAGAAAGATGAGATGTGTTACAGTCATCAGTCTGTACTTTTCAGTCTACATGGTCTAAAACATGAAGGCTTTTTTTAATCTTAAGCTCACTAATTCACCTCTTTTTCTTTTTTACATCAACCTCTCTGTTTTCCTCCCCCTGTAGGCATGAACAACCGTGAGGTGCTGGAGCAGGTGGAGAGGGGGTACCGAATGCCCTGCGCCCCGGGCTGCCCTGCCTCGCTGCACGAACTGATGCTGCAGTGCTGGAGGCGAGAGCCCGATGAGAGGCACACCTTTGAATACCTGCAGTCCTTCCTGGAGGATTACTTCACTGCCACAGAGCCTCAGTACCAGCCTGGCGATAACCTGTGACACACAACACAAATAGACTCAAAATTGACTTTTATATTGTAACAGTCCTCTTACTGATCATACTTGGGTCTGTCATTTAATGTATGGCTATATCACAATATACATATCAGATTAATAGTTAATTGTTCGTGGATCACCGCAGACCACTCAAGACACATCTCCACCATGTTGAACAGCAGTCAGAGCTCTGCTGGTCAGGCCTTGCAGAAATGCTTTACTCTGTAACCATGACAACAGGGAACTGAAAGAAGATGTAGATGGTTGTGTTGAGGTGGGGGCAGGCAAGTTGGTACAAGATCTACTCATCTGCCATATATGTTGAGCATTCATTTCTCTGTTCAAGGAAATGTGGATTTGTTTAAAAAAAACGAATAACTCCTGACTCAGTTGAAGATGTATGAAGCTATACTACTGATACTTATGTGCCTTTAATGTGTCATAAATTCAGAATAGGAAATACATGAAATGTTATATCTCTGCACACCAGAGATTTATTTCTTCTATGTTCAATAGACATTATCACATAGATTATACATCCATCCATTTGGATTTTGGGCATTGTCAAAGTCTTATATTATATAAAGAGAAGATAATGTAATTTTCATTCTAAGATTTATATGTGATGTCATTGTAATAAAAACCTTCGTATCTTTGTAGGGTGTAACCTTTTGTTTTGGTACTCTAATGACAGTCACATAACGGTTTGCTTAGTATGTAAGCCCTAGTAAACAAATACCAGCAAACTGACTCATCAGCAAACCTGCAGGACGGAACTATTTGAGATGAACTTGTTTAACTATGTTTCACTGAAACACATTCATTTTAAGATCATACAAGCGGCAGAGCACAAAATGCTGCGTCATACTGACAATTACTGTGCTATGAAGTATGTGGCATCAGAGAAAATAACACTGCAAGAATAATTTCGGTGGTGTTCGCCGCTCACTTCTCAGTTTTCCTTCATAAAACTACACTACCCATAATTCCAGTGTAGCCGTTTACGGGTACCCGGATGGCTTTGACAAGTAGGCACGTTGGTGAGGCACAGCGGAGACTGGGGCGCACAACAGATTGAGCTAGAATTGCAGAGGTAAAGACGCGCGGACGGTCTTCGCTTCCCGGATACTGGGGAGTCCCGTGTCTGTCACCAAAGGGAGCAGAGCGCTTAAACACTCTTATGTCAGCTCCTGAGTCAGCCACAAAACTGTGAATTAACGTTTTCTCATCCCGTTTTTACATTTATTATTTCTTTTGTTTGTTTGTTTTTGTAGATAGAAACTGGAGTCAGTTAGAGCGTTTTTTTTCTGTTGGCGCGACAGTATCAGTGCAGACAGTCGTTTCTGTGGGAAGCCTGGCCAGTGCGTCTCCAGTCCGGATGAAGGAGAGCTGGGCGCTGGCGGCTCCGTGACCCGGAGAAGTGAGGAGAACAGCGAACTGAGGTGAGGTTGTCACACCGCACCAGAAGCCGCGCTGCGCGTCTCGCGGTGAGTGCACATGCAGCGTCTTGTGTATACAACAAGGAATTAACGTACTGTCCTCACAGCCAGTTGTGCTGCGTATCTCTGGCTACGTCTTCCCTTTTACATTAACCTCGTCGGCGCCGTTTACAGACAGCCCCGCATGCTTACTACTTCGGCACAAATGCGCTTCAGTGTGGGCATGCAGCATGTAGTAAAACGCATACAGTAACGCGCGCTGTGGCCCCTGGCTGCCCCCACCTGTTTGACATACCTCTGACATGTTTCAGTGAATGAACATAGAATAATAGATCCCCGGTGTATTCTGCACCCTATGCCACATATTTACATTTGTCTCTTCATAATTTGGTGTGACTTTAATGGGACTTAACTAATGCATTTACATACCAGCACATGACTGTGCGCCTCGCTACTTGTAGACATGTGTTGGCTGTTCTGTGAACAGGTATCATTGTGAGGCTCTGTAGCGATTTTAATCACTAAATGTTACAGGACACAGCAGCAGTGGCACATCCTGCAGTGGCAACAGCAGTGCTGTAGTCATGATGGTGATTATCAGCTCTTGTTTGAGGTGCTCTGTTTGGAGGGGGTGTACAAAGGGAGAAAAGGGGTAGCTGAGAAAGTGGAGGAGACATAAGGAGAGGAGCAGAGTTAGTGTCTGGGCAGTGACAGTTGGGTATTTAAGGCCCCCGCAGAGACGTGCACAGGCTGCTTTAGTGCAGGTGTTGTTAGTATGCAGAGTAATACTCCTCTGTCTGTCTATCTGTCTGTCTCACTCTCATATAGTCTGCAGTGAAGCCAGAGTTCCTGTGTTGGCAAGTGGACTTGGACATAATGACTTCAACCCTGAATGCTGGAATGAAAAGGAGCTGGCCTTACCTTGGCTGCCTGCCGCTGTCGGTCAGACTTTCTCTGTGTTCTTTGTGTGAGATAAACAGAGAATGAGGACTTATAATATTGAGGTTACATATTTAGGTGTGGGCCCAGCTTTAGGCCCATTGTGCTGCTACCTGTGAGAGCGGGGCCAGTTGTCATAGCAACGGCCTTGTAGTTCCGCTGATGTTCCTCTGTCCTCATTGGCAGGGTCAGTGCTCCTAACACAGCACATCTCAGAGACGTGTGTCTGTGTTGCCCTGTGTACCTGTGTACTTGTGTGTACCTGTGTGTACTAGTGTGTACTAGTGTGTACTAGTGTGTACTTGTGTGTACTTGTGTGCCCGGGCCCACATGTGTACTTTGAGAATGTGCAGGACCTTTTGTGTGTCTTGCTGCAGTTTGTAGGCGTGTGGGCTGATGGCACAGACAAGCTGCTGTGTGTCACAAATATATACCCTGCTGATATGACAGCCGACAGCTCAACCAATCACCTGTTTTCACTCTCTGCCTATCAGCATGTGAGGTTGCCATAGTCAGACGTCCTCTTGATATGGAGGTCGTCATGGTGATGGAAAAGACATAATGGACTCATACAGACTTGTATTCACACTACAGAAGAAAAGGAAAAAAAAACTTGGTACATGTAACATTTATAAATGCATCTTAGTCTAATGTCTCATTCAATTGGATTTTGTGAATTCTTAATGCAAGTGCAACCTGTTGAATGAATTTCTGCATTCAACTTGGCTGAACACTTTAAACAGCTTTAAAATTATTTAGTATGAGTGTTTGGTGATTTCCTCTTTGTTGATGGGCTAAAATAAATTGACTTGAGGGGCAGTAACAGTAAAAGGTATCCAATTTTTATCAAATTAACAAAAGTAATAATAGTGTGCTTTAATTTTTGGGTTTTGCTTTCTCTTTAGTGTTCAAGTCTCTTATAAAAAGAATGTAAATTACAGACTTTTATATATTTTTTGAGACAATATAATAAACAACTTTTAAAGAAGACATAATATGCTTTTGGGGTTATTTAGTATCAAACTATAGCATGTGTAAATCATTATTCAACTGTTCATTGTAAAACACAATATTGATCTAAAACGGCTTGATAATAAACAGCTCCGTTGACTTTCTGTTTAAAATACATATAGTAGCATTTTATTGTAACAAGCAGCAGAATTTCATCTTCACATTTGCCCTATGACCTGGACTCTGAATTTATTTCAACAATTGCAATTAAGTACAAAGCTTTGGGGTGGAGATGGGGGGTAGGTGAAAACAGACATTTTCTGAGCACAAACCTCAAATGCTGGACAATACAAGATCTCTCAGTCAATAAAAAAATAATGAAGTACAAACTAACTAAGTCAGTATAATAATGGCAAGGGAATACTGCTGAAACATGGTTAAAGCTTATAAAAGTTGTTTATAAATAAAATGTTCCCGTTTAAAGATCGTTGGAGCCATTGAGAATTTAAAACATCCTCAGACGTAGACAGGCTTTTAGGCCGCAAGCTTTGGCGCAATTTTTCCTTTATCCACAAAAAGATGAATGGCATCCTTTGAAGATTTAAGATCTCCTTTTACAACTTTTAATTTGTGCAGTGTGCAAAGTACTATGGGAAAAATAATTAGTCCTGACTTTGTCCTTGGAGTGAGAGGTCCTGTCTTTTTACGACTTCTATTAATCTAATTGTCACCTGGAGTGAAATGGCTTTTGCCGCAGGCAGGTAAACGTGGCTCACCTCTCCCACTCTCACACAGCACCCACACATCCAGCCACCATTTAGCATTAGTGTAAGCCGTGCTAGTGTGCTTCATTCTGTCGCCTCCCACACGCTACATTCATAAAACCTTCTCCACTGACTCAAGAGGAGATGCCTTTCCCTCTTCTAGACCAACAGTTATTTTTTTCAGTAATTTTCTCTTTATCAGTGGCTCACAAGTTTTTTATTCCAATGCAATGCAATAAACCAACCTCAGTTTAGTTTTCCAAGTACCAACGTTAGATTGCATTCATGTCACATCACAACATTCTAGAATCCCTATATTTTGAAACTGAGCTGGCGACAGGTCAGCATTCTATAGAATTTATCTTTTCAGATCACAAATGTGTTGATCTTCTTTATGGTTCATATCTATGTAATTATGAGGTATTTTAACATGAAACAAAAACTGGCACAAAGTTCAACATCTTGACTGTCATTGAAGTCTTTTTTTTTTTTTTTTTTTTTTTTCAAAATAGCCTCAGAAAGTGATGCCATTATTCTGCTCCAATGGTGTGATTGTTGTCAATTGAAAGGACTTTAAAACTTGAGACAAGTTTGTGGAGCCAATCCCCAAAAAATAATGATAGGGGTCAACATTTATGGATTTCTACTTTGGATAATTCTATCAAAAAACAGTAACTCTCCCATAGAGTTACATCTGTTGTGATTGTGACATCTTCAAATTCTAGAACGTGACTTCGTCCAAATTCTCGGACAAAGTCATAAGATAGATTCTTATTTATACATACAGGAACATAATATGTTTGTACAGATTTTAGCAATTTAAATCAGAACAAATTCAGGTCTAAAAAAGGACAAAACCTTAACAGGTGCAAGACTTTAACGTGCACTCTGTAACTTTTCAGGTATAATGTTCCACAGTGTGAAATTAAATGTACACACATCCTTGCAAACAAGCAGATGTAAGCTAACAGGGTAAGTTATAGGTCAGATCTGTGGAGATGTGAGTGTTTTACCAATAAAAAACACCTGTAGTTGAAGAATAGACAAGTATGATGCCATACATACAAAGAAATATCTTCTCCATAGAGACAATCTTCTCACTCTGAAGCACTTAATATTATTAATTCTATATTGTCAGTTTCTTCTATTGACAATAGAATTACAAGATGGGTTCATTCAAACTGTTAAAAGCAAATATTCCAGTCACAAGAAAAACAAACAGAAAAGACAACAACAACAACAACCTGATGCCATAAGCAGCTACATTTTAAGACACAATCTAATCAGATGAATGTATATGACCCATCTGAGTTACCCAGCCCACAGTTTGAGAAGCGTTTAAGAGAAGTCTTTCTTCACCTATAGCTCCCTGCTTGGTTCATCACCACCCACACCCCCCTGACTGGGCTGGTTGTAGCTGGTTCTAAGTCTGACAGCGGCAGGAGAGAGGGAGCTTCGACCTCTCACCTCCTGGAGGATGGAGGCAGCACAGAGTGGAGAGAGACCCAGAGAAGGATGATGGAGGGCAGGCAGGGAGGACATGGTGCTGGTGCTGGGGAGGGGCAGCAAGAGGCGAGAGAGAGGTCAAAGAACAGGAGGGATTTGCAGAGGAAGAGAGGAGCGAGGGAGCTGGGGGAAGGGACAGAGGAGAGGACGGATGGGTCAGAGGAGAAAAAAGAGGTGATATATGAGGAGGATAGAGATAGAGAGGACAAGATAGAAGAGTGTGAAGCGCCGTCTGTGTACCTCTCCCTAACAAGCTGGACAGAATCAGCTCAATTATTAAAGAGGAGCGAGAGATGGGGAAAACACACACATGCACACAGCCTCATCCCAGTGTCTGGAAACATCCTGCCGTCACACAAACTCACAGCAGCACACTCATTGTGCAGTTAGCCTTTCATCTTATAGCATATTTCTATTGGACAGCTAGCCAAAGACATCTGCATTATCTGTATGCTATGATTCAAGATGGAGCTGAGCTCAGCTGTATTAAATTTTAATGTAATTATATTTACTGATACTAACTGATACAATATAAAGGATTCAATCCTAAATAAACACTGCTCTTTGGATCAGTTACAATTTTGAAAGCATTTATCTGCCTTGAGTTTGGAAACAAATCAGAGCCCTAAATTTGTTATGTATTGTGTAAAAAACACAGGGTCAGACTAATAAAGACAAAGATAATTTAACATCTTATGTCTTTAAATTATAAATCAGGGTATCAACAGTGATTCAGAGTATACCCTTCACACGCTGACATTGCCAACACCGCGGTGATCCTACAGACCAGGCCCTGAGCGTCACAGAGTGAACTAAGGGTCTGTCTGCGTGCCTCTCTCCTTCCTACTCTCCTCTTCCTCACCTTTGTTACTTTCTTCTCTTCTCCTTTCTTTGAGGAAGTGTATGCCCCCGAGGGACTGAAGATTTGCTACCTTCCAGGAGAGAGTGAGAGAGACAGACTTATATATAGAGAGAGGTGTGGATGAGCGAGTGAGGGCCATGGAGGGGGAGGAGAGAGAGAGAGATAAGAAAAGACAGAGACGAGCCAGGGAGAAGGGGCAAGATGGATGAATGCACTGTGTGTATGTGATACTGAGATCCAGGTAGACAGAGGGACCGAAGGCTTCTTATTTTCTCAGCACAAGTTATAATTTCTTGGTCTGCACAGCTGTGAGTGTGGCTGCGTTTGTGTGAGGAGCCTCGCTCAGGCTGCAGGCCAAGAAGTGGAAGAGGTACAGTTGTGTAGCTGTGGCGTGCAGAGTGGCTGCTGGTGTGTGCGAGTGTGGCTGCTGTGGCTGATGAGCTGTCAGTACCTACAGTTGGAATGTTCACAAGGCGGCCATTGTTGTTCAAACAGCCAGCAGCTTTCTCCTTGGCAACGGGTGCTGCAGCAGCATCTCCCACAGCAACACTGGAGCAGGAGTTTGAGGCAAGAGGAGGTGGAGTCAGGAAGTCAGGGCCACGGAGCAGAGGCCCCTCTCCAAAACACTGGCCTCAAGGGCCGACTGGGACCCAGGGTCCAACATATGGTCTGTGTGCTGTGCAGCAGACATGTTCTAGGGCCTGAGCTGTGACTTATCTTTCTGTCACGACTTTGTGTGTGCTCCTCTGAGCCAGAGCACTCCACACACACTGGCTTATTAACTGTGTATTGAATGTTTTTTTTTTCCAATGTTAAAAGACAAAAGTACAAAGACATTACTGAAAAACAAGGAGCCAAAAAGACCATGATCAAGCAGAAATCATACGTACATCAACACATAGTAATAAACTGTCTACATCATTAATTATATGTACTAGAGTAGTTGTTGTGTTACCCCTCTTCTTCATGTAGCGTGTTTGTGTTTACATTGCTTAACACTGTGTCTCTCTTGGCGGGCACTGTGCTGGCTGTTCCCAGCTGGCGCGGTCGGTCACATGATCTATCTGAGGGGCAGCCATCAGCAGCAGCGTCAGGAAAGTGCCTGAGGAGAGAGAGAGTGTCAGGCTGAGTTTAACATGAGGGGGGGGGGGGGGTCTGGGGAGGACGTTGGGGAGGGAGGTAAAGCTTTGGTGGGCAGGGGGCTGCTGCTGCTTCTGATGCTGAGGAGATGAGAGGAAGAGGAGGCTGAAATGATGAAGATGAAGGAGTAGTACAGTCCTTTCCTTGGCCTAAAATAACTAGACTCCAGCAAAAACCACAAGACAGAAGGGGAGAGTGGGGGGTTGGGGGAAGACTCATTTAGTATTTCCTAGTGTTTGGAGCTACTTCTCTGGTCCCCCGTGTGCATCCTTGGCTAACAGTATGTTGTGTGTGTGAAGTCTGTTTAGATGTCTGCCTTTGTGTCTGCATATGTGTTTCTCTTTTCATTTGTTCCTTCGTCTTGTATGTGAGCCTGCATGCACAGTCTTGGCAGGGGATGCGGCACACACACTGATGATGAAGATCATTAGGAATTTCCTGCAGCTGGGGAGGGAGGCAGCAGCAGCGGGCTCTTTTTGGGGGGTGGTGAGAACCAGAGGAGAGGTTGCAGCAGAGGAGAGCCAGGGTGGGTGGGGGGCCGAGGTTGTGGATGTTGGCATATTCTTCTGTATGGAGCAGGGGCCAAGCAAGTTTAAAGTTCAACTCAGTTCAGAAAAGGCTGTTGTAGTTTAGGCATTTTAAGCCTGGTAGTGTAATATTGCTTTTGCATATTGGGCAGCACTCACCTCTACATTCATAAGGTCTGATTTTGGATGAATTTGGATTTCAAAATCTTTTGTTAGGCTCGGCAGCATACTTGCTAATAGAGAAAAACATGTGTTAAAATTCCCCTACATAGTGTGCCATTTGATTTCATATCCACACACAGTTCAAGTTGCATGTGCTACAGAATGTTGGGAGAGTTGGCTTGTGTGTGATGCATCTTAGAGAAATATTAGAAACACATGTCATTGGACTTTGTAATTTAGTTGTTGAATAGTACTGCTCTTTTGCACATTCAATGATAAAAATGCTTATATTGATGTATTTTTTAAACTGCAGTTAATATATGCAATTTATGTTGAGTCTCTTTTACTAAGCTGTGATGCTTATCAATAGTGTCAGAATCTCAGAATCTTAAAAATAGGAAAATATGTATTTATTGTAGTTTTATGTGTTTTCCCACAGTTGGAGCATATTGTTTTGCAAAGTGGGATGTATTGAGTCCACACATGTTTACCATCTGCACAGGCGCTTTCCCTCCTTAGGGCCCGGACAGTATGTCTCTTTGACTTCTGTTGAAAAGTTGTTAGTGTGTGTCAGTGCTGGAGGTTGCTGGGTTGAGGTGATGAGGAGGATGAGGATGAAGGAGAGGAGGATGGTGGTGTCACAGGGTCTCTGTGGACCCCCTGACCCACTTCCCCCTCCCCTCCCTGCTTGCACACCTCTGCTCCTCTCCAGGCCACACATGTATCTCCTTTGCACCCCCAACTCTTCTTATCTGTCTGTGTATAACCCCCCACTCTCATCCCCCCGTGCCCCCCTCCCATCATGCCCCCCCACCATACTGTCTCAGTGCTACTGCCTGTCTCTTAGCAACAACTGCACACCCGTTCGAGCTCGGGAAGTGCTTTTACAAACACACCCAGGAAGACACACACTTGTACGTACGTGCACACACGCACACAAGCACACACAAAACTATAGCTCGTCATTGAGGACTGCTGCTGGCAGGCCTGTGAGTCTGTGAGCCTTTGTGCCACAGAGACAGATAGATGGAGAGAGAGAGCAGATATGTTGTACAGCGACTATGTGCATGGTGATTGAACCCTCTCACACAGCAGGCATAACAGGCCAAGTGCCCAGGCTGGAAACCACAAACTCCCTTGACTACTCCACTGTTTTTGACAATAGGAAGGCCTCTGCGTAGTTTCTTCGTTGTTCTCATTATGTTTGACTATACGAGCTATCTTTGCGTATTTACAGTACAGTACATTGATATCCCCTTTGTAAATTTAAAGTGATGAGTGTGTCCTGAAATGGTGTTCAGGCATTTATTATCTCTCTGATAGACTCTCTGTAGTGTACTGTGCTATAGGGCAACACAACCAAATATTTAATTATAAATCAATAAAGAATAACATGAGGCTAAAAAGCTTCACATGTATAATTTAATGAATAAAAAGTAAATCTAATAATTATTTAGTTAAACATGGTTGTGCAGAATAATTATTGCAGTTATTATTTATTGGACAGGACAGCATAAGCGTGAAATGGAGGGAGAGAGAGATATTCAAGAAATGGCCTTGGCCATGAATGAGCACGTGCACATAGATTATTTACTGCGAATCCAATAAATCATAATAATATTATGCTATTGATAAAATGTTTCTATAAAATACTTTGAAATGAAGTGTGTTCACCATTACAATGCAAGATGGTGAAATTATTGGAATCAGACTGAGTGATGCTAGAGGTGTTAGTTTAAACAATGAATCATAGCGGAAGTATTTTATTGGCTGGCACCTTTCAGCTCAGTTTGAGACACCCCCCATAGAGTTGAGTAAAAGGATATTTGCATGTGTGTCTTTGTTTTGTGTCTGTGTGTACAAATGGGAGATGTATGTCTTTATGTGCAAATGTGTGAGTGTGTGGGAGGATGGAGCACAGGGAGGAGGGGCCACATTTGCATGCATCTCTGTGTCACCGCGTGTGTTGTGTGAGTGACTGACAGCGTATGTGTAAGCACGTGCCACAATGTTTAATTAAAGCATGTGTTCTTTCTCGCACGCCGGTCAGATGGAGGCTTAATTAACGAATGCTGTTAATTAGAAGAGAGTGAAAGTGAGAATGGTGGAGCTGGAGGAGGAGAGATGGTATAGTGGGCATGGCGAGGCTGTGGGTGGCGCGCTCTCTAAACTATTGATGTGTAGTGCGTGCGTGCGTGCGTAATGTTTGTGTGTCCCACTTGTGTCATTTCTCAACACTGCTCCGCTCTCTTCGTGTGCGCAACCCTAAAGTCTGCCACAACAACCCCCTCCTCCCCGCTAAAAAACTTTTTCTCCCGCTCCTTTCTCCCCTTCTACAACTTCTCCTTCACTTCTGCTGTCTCACGCCTTCCTCTTTTGTACTTTTCCTTTGCTCCACTGTCTTTAGCCGCTCCCCTCGCTGTTCCTCCTCTCTCCTAATCAGAGCCATATGTTAGAGAGGGAGGCAGAGCGAGCCGATGATGGACAGCCCTGCGTAGTTGCATGTTGGAAGGGCTGCTGTGGTGATACAGAGCTGGAGCCAGCCCGCGCCTGAGTATTTGTGAAAGCCTGGCCAACGTTTGTGCTACGAGGCTATGGAAACGTCACGTGTGACTCTAGAGCACGTGTCATCCAGATTATTATTTGTATTATTATTTTTACATTTATATTCTTCTTTCCCTCTAATCCCTCCATCCTGTCTTTCTTTTTTCTGTCACCTTCATTTCTCCATCCTCTTAACACCTCTCTGTTCATCACCTCTCTGCTTCCCCCTGGTGGCAGCGATTATTCACACATTCTTATTCTTCTTGCACCTTCCAGCTCCAGTGCTTTGTAATGCATATGTATCAAATTGGCAAAATGTGGCATGAGGTACGTGAGTTCCTTACGCCCACCTGTTGGATCATCCTCATATCTCAAACATGACTTTTAAATAGAAAAGCAATAATGATTTTGTCTTGTTGGCCTATTCATTTGTGCTAAAATGCAATCTATAGGCTGCATCCTACACAGGGGAACCAGGCAACTAATCATTTGGCAAAAAAACTGTGTGTCTATTTCACCAACTCACAACAGCACTTTGTCTTGAAATAATTATACTGCAAGTCATCTCTCGCACTCATTTTGTCTGAGATGGTGCGGCGCTCACCAAAATACTGATTTGAGTCTGGTCTGATGCATGCTGTGACATCATAAACTAATCTTTTATTCTCTTTTTCACTCCCTCCCCTCCATCTCTGTCCTTATCTCTCTATCCATCCGTCTGTCTGTCTGTGGGCCTCTTCCAGCAGCCATGGGCCGGAGACAGGAGCAGAAGGGGGAGAGAGTGTGCAAGCTCTCCACTGCAGTATTGATGACCCAATGATCCCCTGCAGAACTGAACCAGTCAAGCAGACACAGCCAGGCTCAACTCTGAATCCGAATCACCACCGCTTCCACAACTCCTAGGTAAAGACAATCAAGGAAGAAATAAATTGTGTATGTAGGGGTTTGGCAATCAGCCCAAAAAAAATCACAATTTTCTTTGTAATAGATTTTTAAAAATCATTATCCATACCAACTTTATATTACTTTTAAATGGGGACTAAAGCCATGTGCTGCTTCTGAGAGTTCACATTCATTATGAAAAGTTGAATCTTCCTGTCAGTCGCCCTAACCCTAAGAATAGGAGGAGTTGGTGGGAAAATGTCTGTGTTTGAGCTTAGAGCTGCATTAAACAGAAAAGGATTGAATCATTTGATATTTTATGTCTGCAGGTGAATACCACTGCAACTTGTTGCAAGAGAAGCATCTCCATCATCAAATCTGCTTTCCCTCTGCTATCTTCTGCTTAAATTCATCTGCTGAATGAGCGGTTTGTCGGATCACCTCCGTTCGGGCCGCTTCGTGCCTCCACTGGGCTGTGGTGGGCCGAGGTTAGACGAGAGAGGCTTTGTGGGGGGTCTTCAGGAGCCTGAGCTGTGGAGCAGGGAGCTGGGGCTACCAGATCTCTCCAACGATGAAGTGGCCTTAGTGACCCCGGAGCACTTCGCCCCCTCCTCTCCCTCTGCCCTATCCAACGGGCTGCACTGTCAGGGCAGACTGGGGCTCGGGGCTTGTAAACCGAGGCATATAGATCCAGCTGTGGACCACCTCTTCACTCAGACACTAATCAACATGCAGACGCACATGGATGTCAGCTCCTTCATGGCTCCTGAACACTCCAGGACAACATCTCAGCCCCTCTCTCTGACTGTTCATCCTGGAGATCTGCCTGGCCACAACAGTCGGCTGCCTGCCCCTGTTCCAAACACAGTGACAGACTCTACTTTTTGTCCAAATGAAAACACAGAGTCTTCTTCCGCTCCGGTTGAGGGGGAGAAAAAGTATGCACTGCGCAGCTCTGGGCGACCCCGCTTCCCCTGTCACCTGCGCAAATCAACCCGCCTGCGTCGCTCCTCAGATAACACGGACAAGAGAATAGGGCAAGAGAGAGAAATGGATGGGAGTGGGGCAACAGAGGAGAAAATGTGGACTCTGAAACATGAGGAAAGACCAGTTGTCCAAAAAGAGGAACAGCCCAAAGTGGAAGCTATGGCTCCCACAGCCCCTTGTCCTACAGACATCCCACTGGCTCTTACTGTCCCCAAACCCCTCTCTAAACCTGGGCCCAGACTTGGCCCTAGGCCAGGACCAAAATCTCGATGCCGGCCATTAACCAAGCCTGTTCACAAAGCTGCTCCCAAAAGTATTTTGAGACAGCGTCAGGCAGCACAAGCATTGGCCATGGCTCGGGCTGCAACTCATGTGCCCTTCACCTCTCCGTGCCCAACCCCTCGGATTTCTTCAAGAGTGGACGCTGAGGGAATGCCCCTCAATGGTAGGAGGAGAGGACGCTTCACTGGTGTAAGTAAAGATTTATTTCTGAATGACCCAATTTCTAAATTACCAAAATGTAACATTAACCTCTGGATTGCATTGATACTTTCAGGTGAGAAGGATTGTTGTCAAGGTGGCTCGCATTCCTGTCAGCCTCAGCCGTCGCCAAAAGAGCTACAAGATTTCCAACTTGGATACACTTTCAGTCACAGAGAAAACCAACGAAGGCAGTGTGGAAGGATCTGATGCAGTCCGAGAGCCAACAGCCCTCCTCCGTATGAAGAATAATGGGAAGAGTGTGATGGTGATGTTTCCTCCTGGAGAAATGCCTGTTATTCTCAAACGCAGACGGGGCCGGCCTCCTAAACAGCCTCCACTTGGACTTCCGGGAGACCCTCTGCCCATTCCTGGGACTCCAGCTGCAGACACAGGAAATTCAGACCTCACAAAGAAGCCACGCAGGCGCCGTAGGACTAAACTACCATGTCCTTTTCCGTCTTATGTCAATGACACTAATGATGTTAAAAGTGAATATGGGGATGTTCTGTCCAAACTTGCCTTTTTGAACCGGCAGCCACCTGCCACTGGTCGCTGCTCTCCCCCTCGCTGCTGGACGCCTAGTGAGCCAGAGAGCTTCCACACACCTATGGAAAACCCCGGGATCTCCACTCTTTTACACAGGCTCACAGGGTGCAGGCGGCCCAGAGGTAGCAGAGGAATGGGAAGGGGAGGGGGAGTGGGCAGAGGCAGCGGAGTGGCTGGGGGCATCGGAGGAATTGAGCAAAGTAAAAGCACTTTCAGTGACTTCTTTGAATCTATTGGTAAAAAGCGGAAATTGAGTATGTCTGACCACGGACAGCCGAGGAAAAGAGGCAAGGGGGGGCATGGAAGGGGAGGTGGTGTTGTAGGCACTGAACCTGGTGGTGAGAAAACAGTAAGAAAAAGACGAATGAGAAAAAATGGTACATTTAAAGGGGACACTTTTTCCATGGGGCATGATGACTGGCTCAATGGCGTAGAGGGCTGGGGGGAGGAGGGGGGATTAGACAAAGTGAAGGCAGGGTATCAGTTCTGTGGGCCATCCCGAGGAGGCTTTTCCTCTTGTGAGTATGGGCGTGGGACATTCAGTGGTCCCGGAGGGGGCCGTGGAGGTGGGCCAGCTGGAGAGGACCAAAGCCTGTTCGCTGGGTATTTTCGGTCCCTTCTTGATTCGGATGATTCATCAGACTTATTGGATATTTCCTCCACACAATCAGACTCAAACAAAAGTCAGTGTAACCCTAGTTATGAGGGTCCTGGCATTGGTATGACCCCGGGGTTTCCCAAATGGAGTTCCAAAGCTGGAGGAGGAGAGGGGGCACCACTGGGGCATAGTTCCTCAGCAAGGCCTTCATACAGCTATATCAGTCCTGCCCAAATGTCTCCAACCAAATCTTCTTATCCCAAATCTACACCTCCCTCTCTCTCCCACTCCCCAAGCTCCCACAACACTTCAACCTATGGCCACTACTCCTCTGGCTACTCCTCTTCCTCTCCAGCAGGGCTGTCCCAGAGGTCCCCAGACTGCAGCTTTGCATACGGCAAAAACACTCCAGCTGGATTCTCTAACTACCCGACAGGTCCCAAACGGGGATTTGGTGGATATAATTCTTCGACAGGTCCCAACTCCCCAGGAGGAGGGTACATGTCTGTCGCTAAAAGTGGACCCTTCAACCCCTCCTCTCCAGATAGTTTCAAACAGTGCAACTCCAACCAGTGGAGCTACAGGTGAGCACTATATCATTCACATTAAAATGCTGTCATCAATTCTTTGTCCTTGTGAAATTTAAAGTCATTGGCACATTACGATCTCAAAGTGACAAATTATTGTTGTTTTGTTTTTAGACAAACCTATGGCTCTTGGTCTGATGGCTGTGCATCTCAGTATCACAGCTTTAATGAATATGGCTCTAATGAGTCTAAAGACATCCTTGACATTTCAAACTACACGCCCCAGAAGGCCAAGCGGTTGCCTTTCCCTGAAAGCCTCTCAGAGTCGTCATCTGACTCCTCGCACCTGAGCTCTACTGCTCCTGCGTGTGGACACTCCTCCTCTGGCCCGTACAGACACAGTGAGGCTTCCCATCTGCCCATGAGTGGAGAGGGGGGCCAATCGAGCTTGTCCAGCCTGGAGAAGTTGATGATGGACTGGCATGAGAGTGCCACAGGACCCTCTTATAACTGGAGTCAAAATGTGCTCTTTCAAGGTGGGGGAACCACCAAACCGGGACGTGGGCGAAGAAAACGAACAGAATTGGATAAAGAAGGTGGTTCTGGTGTGCACTCACCTTCACCGTCTGGTTCCTCCCCAACACCAGGACCTAGAAGAGGTGTGGGGCGGGGGCGGGGGTCCCGAGGGGGTAGAGGGGGGCTGTCTCCCTGTCAGAGATCTGGGGCTAAAGGGAGAGGAAAGGCACAGCTGGCTCAAACAGGAAGTAGTCTTGGAGGTACTCCTGGGCCCCTAGAGGGCCCCGCACTCTGCCATGAAGCTCTGGACTATTACAGCGGGGACAGCAGCAGCCTCTCTCCTCTGGCCACCCCAAACCCCCCTCCCCCCTCCAGCTATCTGCAGGACCCCTGTGAGTACACCTCCCCTTACTCTGCCCACCCCTCCACACCCTCTTCTGAGGAGAGATATCCCACTCTGTTCCCTGGGGAGTCCTCTTCCTCCCTGTCGCCCAGTGTATCCTCTCCTACCTATCCCCCCAAACCCACCCCTCCTCCCCCACAGACCTACCATCCCCGGACCTTCTCACCATCCTGCTCCCCTTCACCCAGAATCACGCCCCACTGTGGTACAGCCATGAGCCCCTCACATCGCCCCCCACCAAAAGAGCCACAGTTCTCCCAGTATGACTCCCCTAGTTACTGCAGCTCCCCCTACTGGTACGGACAATCTCACAGTGGCAGCCCAAGCCCACAAATGCACAACACACACTCAAATACAGCCATTCATGCACACAGCAACCCTCATACAAGCCCCCATGGAGCAACACAGGGGAATTCAATGAGTAATATGCAGCACGACACACAGCACCAAAACACTAACATGTCATCTCATATGAGTGCCACCCTGTCCCACTCCCTCCCTCAAAACCAGCCCAATACCCACCTCTCCCCTCACTCAAACCCAAGCCTGCACTCTGGGCTTTACAAGGAGCGTAGCCCCCCATCTGGCATGGCCCCTCATACAGTTAGCACAGGTCATCGCCAAGGCCCTATGCCTCTGTCTCCTTATCCCAAACCCTCCTTAGACTCTTCACCCCATCAGGAGGACACAAGTGGCTTCTCTATGTCCCAGCCATCCTACCAGGGCATGGGACCACGATATCCACCCCAAGCGCCTCCCGGAGGGGGTGTGCTTTGCCAACTCTTGGATCAAGCCAATGAGGACAGCTTCAGCGTCACCAGCCTGTAACTACAGGTTAGTCCCACATCTTTGCATAAAGCTGGGTTATATGATATGAATGTATAATATTTTATGGACAAAACACTGGACATTTTTAACTACTGTTTGTTAGTAAGTAAGACATTGATTGAATTCACAGCTAAGCATTACAATAATGAATGAACATATACATACGTGAAATGCAATTTTCCATTCCAGATAAACATGGCATTACTGTAATATTATACAAACTCATACATCATAGACTTGAAACACAGGCCATTGAGACAGCTTTACATTAAAGCAAATTACATACAACAGTGACATAAACTAAAACTCTTCGCATGAGGTGGTATTATACAAGTGCTTGTTTCACTGTCACATCACAACAGTATTGCAGGAAAACATGATGTTATTCTTGACTCTTGAAGAGTACATGCACTGCCCCTTGTATGTCATTTTTACACAGTCCTTTTATTCTTTTTCTTTCAGATGCATTTCCAAGCTTTTACAAATTTTGCAAGCATTTTGTTTTTGTTTTTAAGGAGAATTCTTTGTAAGAGACTGCGAACTGAAGGGTGAGAATTTAGCTGCCAGCATTTGGACAGTAAAGCTTTAATTCTCCAGCTCTGACAATCAAAATCAAACTGCAACCTTTACACCTTTAGCATGAAAACGACAAGAACACACATTCGAGCAGCCCCATGCATGTGCAGAACGAACAGCTACCTGGACACCTGTGAGTCATAAATGTACACCCAACTGCAGACTTAGCTGGAACAAGCGAAAGGCAGAGAAGAAAATCAAAACAGATGCCGACGGATCGAGACAAACCTCAATACTTTGTACAAGAACACCCTGAAGTTTGCTTTTTTTAATGTATGCATTTGCAAATTGGTCAAAAAAAAAAATCCACTCTGCGTTTTCTGTGTTTTGTTATCAACTGCTTCTCCTCTGCTAAAAACAACGTCTTGGCTTTACTAATGGATCCTGCCTATCTGTCTCGTGCCCTAACGTAAAACCACTTGTAAGCCTAAAAATCAACCATCACTCGCTGCTCTGTGCACTCCCCGTGTTGTGTCCCATGAGAGAAACATGGACTGCAGAACCAATTTTTGCTCTTAAAATACCAGCATCTGTACAGAACATATGATTCCAGATCAGAAACTCAAGCTCTTTGTTCTACATTTTGAAGGTCCCACATCTTCATACCAGAATCTGCTTTTGTGGTGGGAGATGATGACTGCAGCATGGAGATTCAGCGTCCTGTGTTATAGCTATTTTCACAACAAGAGAAGAGACATTCAAATCAGAGAACGACCCCAAAGAGAATATAGTGTGCATGTACTTGTGCGCATATGAATGTATGATAGATGAGATGAGTGCGGGGTCTTGTTGATGGCTTTTCACCATCTTTCACTCTTTCCCTTCTTTTTCTGTGGTCTTGTGTTGTTTGGTGCTTTTGTGAAGAAAAGATGTATATCTGTCTGTTACATATCATGTATGTATTTGAGGTGCAAAATATTTAAATACACATTCTGTTCTGGCCATTGGTACCACTGTCTGTAAGTCGTGGTTTTTAACTGGGTCTGGGGAGGTCTGAACATGTGTGTGTGCGCTGTAGAGCAGCTCTGTCTGGGACTGTGAGCAAGAGGGTTCAGTCAAGGACACAATTCGACAGGGAGTGAGAGGGAAGGGGAGGGAGAGACAGGAATTGATGGTGGGGAGCATAGGAAGGATAAAGTGGAGAGAGGAGCAAATAAAAAAAGACTGAGGGAACCAGATAAGTCTGATTGAAACATACTGATTCATAATTCCTCTCCCAAATAAGGACAGTCCTGAACAGACATACAAATAATGTAACATGCAGACTGTACATACTGTATGTACATGTGTAACTTGATTATGTGTATTTCTACACAGAAAGAGTGGACAAATGCAGATGGGGGTGGGTTGTTAGCAGCATTTTGTGTACATGTTTGTCAACAGGCAGTCCAAACAGACAGACATTCCTCTGTAAAGTGGAAGGGACGGGCAGTGTCCGCTCAGCCCACATATATTCTCTCAGAGTTCTGCAGATTTCCCCTACGTGCAAATCTCTAAGTGTCATTGTGGAAAGAAGAAATTAATGGAAAGACATTTATTCAGAACAATTAGAATGCTATATTTTAGTTTAAAGTTAATGTTTAAACAAAGAAACTAGAAGACACATTTAAATAAGTTGGCTGCAGATATCAGTAAACCAGCAGCTGACACAAGGACAGACATATACAGCTGGCCTAGAGAAACCAAACCTGACCAAAGGGACCTTACTGATAATTTAAACAGTGAAGACCGGACAGTTTGACCTGTGTACCTAATTTCTACACTGGAAGTCATATTAAGCTTAATGCAGAGGACTGTGGAGGCAGTGAATGTAGCCTATACATTCACCTAAGTTAGTAGTTTATTTTAAGTAGTGAGCTCAAGCAACTGAGAGTAATTTAAAACAGGACATTTCTGTTCCTTAGCAACAAATTTGCTAAGCAACAATTTTCTTTCCTTTTCTCTTAAAGTGCATATGACAGGTTTTCATGTTTCTCTCATTACTTGGTTTGGTGGGATACCTGTGGTAGTTTGATATGGAAAACAGAAAAAGATAGAAAAACACAGAGTTAGCTGAGTTCTAAAAAGAAATCGCTCTATCTGTGACATCACTACACAAAATTCCAACCTAAATACAGAAACAATTTATGTGGAAGGGACATCATTTACTGACTTTTCTGAGTTTAAATAATTTCAGAAAATAGTTATATTTTCTTGTATTTTCCTTTGTCAAATTATAACAATTGTGTAAATCAGATGAGGTTTGCAGTATGGTTACTATACAGTTGTGGAATTACCTCTACTCTTGTCAGGGCTGCTGCCAGTGTCCAGCCATGAAGTCAAATTTTAAACTTCACCATAACCATTAAACAAAGCAAGACTAAGTAATATGTCCAGTAAAATCATTAATATAATTATGTTGCACTAGGCAACTGGTGAGGGGCGGTCACCATGAAGATGATATTGTATTGCCAATGTTCCACAGTATGTCATTCTAACATTTATTGAATAATTTATTGAATTTTATTGCTCAAAAAAACTTTTGATTTGAACTTTTGATGATGAAAGACTTTTCACAGATCTGACCTGTAACCTGGTGGTATCACTGGCTTGTCTCCATGTAATTAGTGCCATTCCAGACAAAGCAATGAAATCTCGATGGAGATAAGCTGGTGACAGACCCTCCATTAGAAAAGTTACATGGTGCACCTTTAAGTAAAACGTGATTGTAAGTAACCATGCTGTTAGGCCTGCGAGTGTCCCCCCTCGGTTCATTTGGATGCAAAACGTTATTTAATGGTAATGGCTGTAAATAGCGGGTGGGCTACAGTCCTTGTCCCTTGTCCACTGAGGAATGTGCCTCGTCATCACTACTTGCCCTGGGGCAAATGAAGAAAGAGGAGGAGGCAGCTCTCAGCTGGGACTTTCTTCTCAGCCCCAAGAGAAGTGAGACCGCTGTGGCCGGAGCCCCGGAGATGTTCTCCGGTGCTGGCGCGCAACAGCGAGGCAATGTCGAGATGGGGGGACCGAACCGGACTTCTGCTGATCCCGCCCATGCTACTGGCCTTGCAGCTGCTGGTGGTGTGGCCCAGATTGCCCAGTGCTCACCACGGAGGCACGGGGGTGCAGGGTGAAGCGGTGTTCAGCGTCATAAGCATTGAGCCGGAAACACGCCAGAGGGGGCAGCGCGCACGAGGAGCCGGTGTGCGCCAGGGCGAGGAGGAGGCACGGGAGGAAGGGGTGCAGCGGGAAGACACAGGGGGGAGCAAGGGGTTGTTTGAGGACGAGAATGAGATGAACTCACGACAGGTAAGAAACACGCGTAGGTCTGACATTTAAAATGTAAAGTTTATTTTTAATCTAGAAGGTTACAACAAGGTCACGATGTTGCATGTGTCACTTTGCTTAAGTTTAGTTGGCCTTTACTTTGTTTAAATCTTAACACAGTGGTGCAGTTTGGCATACAATTAAGAAGAAGAAAAAGAAGCCTGCCACAGATCTCTTGAAATGCAGTTATAGGTATAGGTCTGGTAAGAGCCTGTGAAGTGTGTGTGCACCTCTGTAAATGATTAAGGACATGATTGAACAGGTGAGGGCAGGGGTCCAACCCATGGCCCACTTCAGAGAGCAGTGACAGCTGTTCTCTCCCTGGTCTTTGCCTCTAACAAACCAATGTTCTTATTATGTGTGTTTGTTGATTGGCTGCAGTGGTCTCCCCTCCTTCACTTCCTCAGACGCCCTCCTTCACTTCTCACCCTTTCTCCCTTTCATTCTCCCGCTGTCTCTTTTCAGCCCAAGGCTAGACTCTGACTCTGACTCACTCTTGTGAATCATCGCCCCCTCCCTCAGGTTACCATGGTGACAGAGGCTCTCTAGGTGGGGGCTCGTTAGGACGTGGTGTAAGTGAGTGTGTAAGTTACAGCCTTAAGCATGTAACCAACAGGACTGAGGTCAGGCCATGGCCTCCACTTTTTATGCCCACTTTTCACCTCTCTGTATTCTTCAATCTCATTTAAACAAATCAACATCTGCAGATCCAGAGTAAAAACTCTGGTGTAACTATGTACTGTATGTCTGATGTTCTAGATAGGGCCAAATACTCTGGAGATGCAGCCTTGGACTGCAAATATGTCGTTTGGAGCGGAGCTCAACCGTGTTCTAAATTATATCAACAATCCACAGGTATTCATCACATCAAAAACAGTTTATTACAATTGTGTCTGTCTGTTATGAATAAGAGCTTGAATAAATACAGTTTGAACATTAAAACAATAACTTCAAGTAATCAAACAAAATTGAAAACCTTTTGTAACATTCAAAGTAATAAACAATTTTCTTTTTTGTGCCACTATCTGACTGTAATACAGGGTCAGGACCTAAAATAAATTCTTCTATTTTAGTCATGCAAATTCAGTACAGGACATACAGTCTTTGGCAGCAAGGCCAATAACTACGGCAGAAATCAATAAAAGAAAGTTTTTATTTTCTATTTCTTTTTGCCCATTTGTGCTGGCTCAACCTCAGTGTGAGGTTAACTCTGCGGTAATACCATCAGACAGACACTGCCAACTCGATATTGTATTTTGCGGCCAACTTCTGCCAAACTTCAGCTACTGACTGACAACGAGAAAAAAACTCACATAAAAACATAGCATTGTATGGTAATATACCATATATACATACAATTATTTTACATTTATTTGAGAGAGCAAGTGACAAAGTATTTTAACCATCTAATTTGAGTCCTATTATTTTCTTCTCTAGCTAAACTGCTCCAAAGTTTTTTCTTCAGGTGAGGCACAGGAGCCAGAGCCCACAGCAGCCCCTCCCCGTTGGCTGCTTTGTGCTGAAGAGTGGCTTCTTCCTACAACGAATGGCCCATGTGTAGCTTACAGCTTCAGGTATGTTCTACATTGTGCGACTCTTTCAGCATTTCATCTCATTCAGTCTATTGCCTCTTCTTTTCTTTGTCTCCTTAGTATGGACGGGGGAGACGTAGACTTTCAAAGCACTGTGTCAAGGCTGGGATGTGAAGTTCATAGTTTTGATCCCAGCAGCTCCAATACATCTGGTGGTCACCTTGGCAACAGTTTGGCAAGTAACGGAGGAGGCGTGGTGAGCCGGCATAAGATGTGGCTGGAGTGGCGTAGTTCAAGGAAAAGTAGACGCAAGAGGAGAAGCAACTTGGGCAGTGTTTCTTTAACTCTGGCAGACATCATGGCAGCTCTGGGACACCACACAGTAAGTACACACAGACGTTTACAGTGCCAAACAAACATACCTTGGAGTCTTTTGAGTCCAGCACATCCACAGACCTCCCTCACTCATATGTCTCCATGGCAACAGGGCTCTGCTGGCTCCGGCTGCCATGGCAACAAGCTGAGTGAAATCACACGTTGGCTCAGTTATCAGCTATAGCCACTAGAGGGAGCCGCACCCCAATTGTTTAGGCTCACAATCTTTTTGCTAAACAAGAGGCCTCTAACTGGGAACAGACACCAAGACTCTTGTCAGTCATCCACAGAGCTTTACAAACACAGTGTAAAGACGAAGAATAGCCTTGGTCACTTCAAAGGGAAATGTTTTCGTTTGTCAATAGCCTAACTTTTTGGTGAATGGCTTAGTTAGGCTTTTCTGGATAAGCAGGCTTTTTCATTTTTACTTTAACGTTTCAGATAACTAAATAAATAATATATATTGTTATTTAACATTGTTTCTCTTAATAAAAGTTATTCATTCATCTCAATGGTAAATAAAAACATTACCATAGCACAATTAATTAATTTTGATTTAAATGCTGCAGGCCAAAATGTTCTTACGTAAAGGTAAACTTCATTGTGAAAAAATTGCATTAATTTCCTATTGTTTTGTCATTAAGGTTAATTTCCTGTACGCGGACTTGCTGAGTGCTGAATGGCGTGTTTTCCAGAACTGGATTGAGTCGGGTACACTGCAGCATGTCCATCATGTGGTGGCCACAGTGAACCTCCAGTGGGCTGGTTTCGAGGTGGCTGGGACAGACCAGGAAGTGCTACGCTACTGGTTTAGTGTCTTACAGGGACTTCAGGCTTCTGGACTCCGGCTGATCCACAGCTCCGCAGGAAAAGGACACAGTGTTCTCAAACGGACTGTAGCAGGAATTCACAGTTCCTACAAACTGAGCTGGGTCAACACCAGCCTCTAACACAAGGCCCGCAATAACGATACAGATATTCTCTACATTGACAGTCCTCTTCTGTAAATTTAGAGCTCCCTCTTTTGGTGATGGAATAATTGCACTATTTAATAAGCAAACTACCACATGACATTGCCTAGCCGTTGAATATTTCCACCGTGTCAGTTTAAAAAGTTTTTATGGTGTATGGTATAAAGATGACTATATTTCTAATTTGCAGGATTTTGATAAAACTCAAGTTGTTTATCTATTGCTTGGGCAGAAAACATGATGTTTGTTGACCATTGAGCTGTTTTGTAATCTAGCCTATTAAAACATTTCCAAATGGTTTCAGTGTTTATTTGTTTTTAGAGTTGTGCACTTTGGTCTCAGACAGATACCACAGTAACCAGAGGATTAGGCCAGATATGCAGTTTTACAATGCAATCTTTGTTAAATTGTTTTGTTTGATTTGACTGAAATGGAGAAGGCACTCTACCACTCGGTCTTCTATAGGCCGATATCTTGCATCACAGTGCTATTTATTCCCTGTAAGTGCTTTCCTCCACTCTTGTGCCTTTTAAGCCGATGCCAGTCATTCCTCGGACGCGTTCCAACTCGCAGGAGAACGCGGAGGAATGCGCGCGCGCTCGCCGGTCGCCCTCGGATACGCAAATTACGGCCAGATGTTTGCCACTAGTCAGGGTGGAGTATGGTGGAATTGCGCTTTTTACGTTGAAAGTTACACATCCTGTTCTTTCTGAGACTCTTGACAGGGACGTGAACCAATGGGAGCGGAGAGAGTAAGTTACTGAACCAATCAGAAGTTAACGATACCGGGACTTGGTGGATTTGGCTATTCAGACTGCGCCTTGTTGCGCTGAACATTTCTTGTAAAAATCTTGAGAAACTGTACCAGCCAGGGGTGCAAAGACGATCTACTACCTGCCAGTTGTACGGTAAGTAAAGTAAAAGGTATCGATTTAGGTTAAACTGGGATAAGTTGTCGAAAGTTACTTTTACGTCTGCTTTTTCTATTCAGTGGCACCGATATGTTACTTCCTGCTCTGACAAGGCCAAAACCCCAAGTTACACTGTAGCCTTTAGCTACATTAAGGTTCATAAAAGCGTAATCTCACGATAGTCTTGTGGAAGTTTGTGCTGTAGCCTACATGATCTTTTGTGTACAACAACATAAAATAAAATCAGAGTTGCTTCTCTTGTTCCCAAGACGAAAGGAAAGAAGATACTTGAAAACATTTTGGGACAAATGCATTATGAAAATCAAGTACTCCAGAATTGGCCGTCTCTAAATTGAAGAAGACTATTATTAATTCATTCTCATTCTTGGAGAAATCACACGACACTGTTCTGTCTCTCTTGTATTTGAACGGTGTCTGTCTGGTGTTTTTGTGGAGCACGAGTTGTGAAAATGTCGTTAAACTCTTGACATTTTTTGATATTTACACTGCGAACAGCGCTCAACGTGGTGGATAGGCATCAGTACAAGTTTGTAATAATAAAATAAAAATATTGTGTTTTAAAATAACATGTAGATGTGGCCTATGTCTAAGTTTAATTCTAAATGCCATTTGAGGTTTTTCATGCTGAGTTCAGCCATTCTTGAGTTTTGCTTCTGCTTTTTCAGTCTAGTTTTATATATAGACTTGTATGAATGTAACTTCTGCTTGTGCTGAGCTGATTGTATTTCTAAATTAATGCTGCTTATCTTAATTAAATAATACATATGTTTCTCTCAGGGTTGGGCCCTAACTGCCAGCCATGCCTCTGGTGACACGAAACATCGAGCCGCGGCACGTGTGTCGCCAAACCATCCCCTCCAACATCCGCAGTGAGCTAGAGTGTGTCACCAACATAAGTCTCGCCAACATCATCCGCCAACTCGGCAGCCTCAGTGAGTGCTCATGCCATATTACTGCTGCAAATGTCTGTTACTCACATGCTTTTAGGCATGTTCATGTTCATTGCATTAAAGTTATTTATTTAACTATGAGCAGGGTTAAGACTTAAGTTAGAAAGAACTAATTATAAAACATGTCTTTTTATGTGTTCATAGGTAAGTATGCAGAGGATGTGTTTGGGGAGCTGTTTGTGCAGGCTGGTGCCTTTGCCATCAGAGTGAATACATTGGGGGAAAGAGTGGACCGTCTACAGGTCAAGGTCACACAACTGGACCCCAAAGAAGAAGAAGGTACTGCCTATAATTCTATCTTTACATTGGAAAGGGGTTGAGTAATGAATAATAACCTTTGCGCTGGGATGCTAAATGAAATGTGGTCTTTTTAGTGTCCCTGCAGGCCATCACTACTCGTAAGGCTTTCCGCAGCAGTCTGACTCAGGACCAGCAGCTCTTCACTCGTCCCTCTCTACCTGCTCCTGTACAGGACACCTACAGTGTCTGTAACCCGCCTCCTCCCCTCAACGAACTCAGCAAGTACCGGTAGGTTCCATTTACACCCAGCGTTCGTATTTATTCATCATTAGTACACCGTATTCCTGATGAGCACTGCAAACCCGCATTGTAAACATGCACATAAAACTGTGATACACCAGGTCTAAGAACCAACAAAATTAGCAATAAAACACAATTATTCAGAATTTTAGTTATTAGTTACTAGTTACTAACTAAGAATTGTATTTTACAGCCACTGTGTTCAAGTTATTTCTCGCATAAAAAGTTGAATTAAACATATTTCCCAATAAAGTTAATGTTGTAAATCTACTAAGCTTCCAGGACTGAAAAGATAAAAAAGTGTAGTCACAGTTCTTAGTTCCTCTGGGTGAACACCCATTAAATGAGTATAGGAACTAAAAGTACCAGGAACTGAAAAATATTCCTTCAGTGAGAAACTGCCTAACGTGCCTAAAACCCGTGAAAAAACACGCATTGGAGTCTCATGTTTTCAGCATTTCCATCAGGACGATTTATTATTCAAATCACCTCCTGGATGATTAAGCTGTGCTACATAAATATACACGTGTATAAAATTCTTCACACGTATTATGCAGATTGCTGTACACAGTGACCTGATCTCTTAAGGCTGTTACATCCACCAGGCACATCATGACCTTTAACATGTGAAGTAAACATTAAACAGTATCTCTTAATTATGGCTTATTACTGCTGATTAGTTGAAAGTGGGGACAAGGAATGGGTTATGAATTGGTGCTTCTAGTAATATCAGTAAATATTATCATATCATATGTATTATCATATATTATAAATTATCATATATCTGCACCTTTTTAAGTTACAACATGCCCCAGTCTCTGTGTACCCTTGCGTCGTTCCATGTTTGTCCTTAATACATCAGATGTGTCTTTTTAAAGGACTAATAAGTTCAAAGGAAATAAAAGTGCAATGAAGCTAAAGATGTGGCTGTTTAAATAAGCACAAGCAAATTTTATTATATCCCTGATATATATTGATGATATATTATAGTAATTATTGTTTCTGAGAAATGAAATGTTACTTTGTTAACTTTATTAAATGTTATTTCGATTGTGGTATAGATTAAAAATATATTACACTGGTATCATCACATGTCAAGGAATTTTCAGTTTGCCTAGGATCAAACCAATGAAAATTTGAATATTCTGAATACAAAACTTTAAAGCGTTCAAAAGTATTCAACTCAGTACTCAACGCAAATGATTTTGCCAATGCACCTTTATGGACGTTTGGCACATTTTGTCAATAATGTACATTTTGAGCTCTATTGGTTTTGCCTGACAAAACCCATATCTGACCATCCGTAGACGAAAGAATTTGATAAGGTCCAAATTGTAAATGAAATTGATGAATTCGTCAAAATTGCCGAGGTAAACAGGTAAAGGATGTGGTAAGGCTGGCCTCAAGTTATAACAAGACGTAAAACATAACTTTCTGACTGAAATGGAAAAATAAAATAAAATATTTTTTATTTTATGTGCTTTTGTATTCTAGGCAGATTGTTATCATTTAATGTCTGTTCAAAATCAGTCAATCAAGATTTATTTGTTTAGCACCAATCATACAAATGTTACTCGGAGTGCTTTACAACCATTAGAAACGGATAAATACGTAACAATGCAAAAATTAAAAGCATGAATAGCAATACTAAACTACATTAAAGAATATAAAGTACAGATACAATTTCCTCAGTCATACGCACAGCTAAAATAATCTTGATCAAAGAAAAGGAGTTAACCTTTTAGACCATCATTTTTAAATATCCACATATAGCAGCCATTCCCAACCTGGGGGTCGGGACCCAAATTTGGATATATTTTACTTGTTTGTTGTTAGAAAATAACTTGATTTTGTAAATTCTAATTAGGGAATTGAATTTTAATTGCTTGTATAAAATATTTGATAATCACTACTGTTATGTTAACTTCTTACCTATTTTAGGAATTCTTTAATAACCAGAAAACAACCACGTAAACAAGTAAAATATGGGGCACTAGGAGAAAAAGGTTGGGAACCACTGACATATAGGATAGTATCTATACTTTAGACAAAACTGTGAAGGAGGACTTAAGTACTCAACTATTATGTTGAAATCTACCATACTAGTTTTGGTTTGATCAAGGTTATAAATAAAAAAATAAATAAAATAAAACACGAAGACTTGTCAGCATAACAATGGATTTATTGAAACCAAGAACAAGAGGAATAAGGGCTGGGCAATGTGTGTCCACAATAGTAATTTTAAGTTCTGTGACCATGCCTAATTTTATGATTCTAATGTCTAAAATCATCTAAATACCTAAACAGGCACTGAGTTAATTTACTGTGCGGTAATGTCTGTATTGTTTTAACAGTGATGATGGCAAAGAGGCTCTGAAGTTTTACACAGATCCTTCCTACTTCTTTGACCTGTGGAAGGAACAGATGCTACAGGACACGAAGGATATCATGAAGGAAAAACGCAAGCATAGAGTGAGTTGGATTTAAACTTAATAACATCAGTTATATTATAATGATGGTGAAATGCCATTAAATAATTTTGTGAGTAGAGGGAGAAAAAAGACCATGTAAATGCAAGAACACTCAATCCTCGGAAAGTCAAAACCAGGAAAGATGAATGGGAGCGTCGCAAGATGGGAGAAGAGTTTGTCGTGCCAAAGAATGACTTGTAAGTTGTGATGTTGCTATATTTGTTGCTAGATTTAAACATGAACTATAAGTGTTCCCATGTTTTGGTAATAAACTTTTTCCTTCAGGCGTTTAGTATTTAAAGCCTTATTCTTATTGAAAATGTTCTATTTATTTTGTAGGAATTCTTCAGAATGTCTTAATGGCAGTATTGCCTCCGGAGATGGATACAATGATCTTGAAATGAGTACGAACTCCTACTCTTATGATCCTGGCTCCCCTCTGCCTTCACCAACTGATGACTTGCCTCCCCCACCTCCAGACATGGCGTAAGTAGAGTTTTCATGTGAAGAACATACCCTTAAAGCAGGGGTGCCCTCATTTTTCAGCATGAGAGCTATTTATGACATGACCAAGTCAAAATGATGACCTACTATAAAAATGCAAAATATAAATTCATTCATCCATTCATTTTCTACCGCATGTTCCCGTTAAGAGTTGCGGGTGACTGGATCCTATCCCAGTGATTTGGGCCTTTGGGTACAAAAAATATATAAATTTATTAACAAATATGTTGATATACAGTGATGGGAAGAATACTTTGAAAATGTATTCCGTTACAGAATACTGAATACATGGTTTGAAAAGTATTTTGTAACGTATTTCATTACATTGCCAAATTTAGGTACCGTATTCTGAATACTTAGAATACTCCTTATGATAGCACTCTGCTCCTTATTCTGAAGTTTTGAAGCAAGAGCCAGTGATGAACCATGGGACTTGGGTCGTTATATCGCGCTGGAGGCAGGGCCAAAAAAACAGTTTACAATGTGCGTGGAACATGCACCGTGCTGTCCACAACCGCTGTGTGCAGACATGCGCACCTCGTGTGATTGTGTATGTGTGCGGGACATGTGCGTGTGAGTGTGTACATGTGTGTGCGTGACATGTGCGTGTGTGTACATGTGTGTGTGCGTGTGTGCGCGTATGTGTACATGTGCGTGCAAGTGTACATGTGCGCATGTGTGTGTGACATGTGCGTGTGAGCGCGTGTATGATTGCACTCACTGCGTGATGAACAGAGCAAGTTCATCACATCGCTTTAAACCATGTGAGTAAAACAGAGTGAATGCTGGTAAATGGACTGTTGAGGTAACTTTATGAATGAATGCGCTGTGAGAAAGTGGGCGGGACCACGGCGCGTCCATGCGCAAGACGTTTGGTATTGGACATTTGTCCCAACAGTTTCAAGTTCCTACGCATTATTATAGGCCTAATCTAGTGACGCAAATGAGGCTTTATTAAAGATAAAGGTTATCTCTGCACTAAAACATCCAGCGCGTCATAAGGCAGGGCGAGCGCGACAACGCTGCAGCCTGTGGCGGCTCCGGACGCACCCGCACCGGAGGGCAGATGCAGAGTGGATGGGAAATGGGAAGAAATGGTCAGAACAGCTTCAGGATCAATCGGGGACCCAGGAAACATCGGTACCATGGAATATCGGGTTGACCCCAGACGGATGATAGGCTTGTTTTAATATTCCAAGCAATTTACCCACACTACCTTCGCGATCGACGTATTGGGCACCCCGGCCTTAAAGGATCCAGCAGTCAAAATGCCTGTAGATTTACACTGCCTTTCCAAAAAAACCAAAAAACAATCATCACAGAAAATAGAGGTCACTCACTCTAATATTTAAGCATTTAGCTTTGATCACAGCACACATTAGCTGTGCCATTGTTTCAATAAGCTTGAGCAATGACAAAAGACGCATTTTATTCCAGTGTTGCATTAATTTTCTTCATTAAAGTTCTTATATCGATGATGTGTGTGACAACTGCGCAAAGCCTTCTCCAGCACATTCCAGATTCACAATGGGGTTAAGCTCTGGAGTACATTAGTGTGTGCATCATCTTAGATGTTTGTCTGCTCGATGCCAATGAACTGACTCTTCTCAAACACACTGACATCTTTTCCATGACCTCGGGATTTGTCTTTGTACATGGATGTTTCAGAAATGAGCAGCCACTCACATCATCAGGTTTAAGTACTGTATTGCAGGTGAAAGACAATTGCCCGCACAGCTTTACTTATTTGCTTAGCTTAATCCAGGTAGTGACTTTTTTTTGTTTTTTTTTTGGACAGGCAGTGTATTAAATGAAAGCCAAGGCAGGACTCAAGGTCCCTACATAATTTTGCTTTTGGTTCTCAGATACGATGGACAGTTTGGTGCTCCTCAGAAAGGTGTACAGAGTCCAAGTCACCCCCCTCCCGCCCCACCCATGACTTCTCCTCCGGCTGCCCGTCCTAATCTGGCTCCGCCCCCTGCTCCCCCTCCCCCCCCTCCTCCCTCTGGCATGGTCATGCCTCCACCTCCTCCTGGGTTTGAGCCGCCACCCTCTCCTCCTCCTATGACCTCTCCAACTGGCTATCCCGCCCCACCGGCCCCACCTCCTCCTCCTATGGCTGCCGCCATCCCTCCGCCTCCACCCCCTGCTCCCATGGGTGGAGGTCCACCACCACCCCCTCCACCTCCACCTCCTCCTGGACCACCTCCTCCATCTTTCAGTGGGCCTCCACCTCCCTCCGGAGGTGGTTTTGCACCAAATCCCAAACCGCACCCAGCCCCAGCTCCAGCTCCAGCTGCAGAACCGGCCAATGGCGCTCGCAGTGACCTGCTACAAGCCATCCGTCAAGGTAACATGAATTGTCTGATTTTAAGTATTGTAGTAATTTGTATTGAGCATTTGTAACAAATGTATTAAATTTTGTATTAGAACTAACTTAGAACTAACTCATTATGCAATTATGCAAACGGCTTATTAAGTACATCTTGGATCTGACAAATACTATAAAATAAATAAATAAAAGTTACATATGGTCATTGTTGTATGTTCAAATTATTGTTTTCCCACAGGTTTTAACCTACGTAAAGTTGAGGCCCAGCGTGAACAAGAGAAAAAGGTTGACACCGGGAATGATGTAGCGGCCATCTTGTCTCGACGTATTGCTGTGGAGTGCAGCGACAGTGAAGATGATTCTTCAGAGTTTGATGAAGATGACTGGTCCGATTGATTAACATTCTGTCTCAGTCATGTGTTAAAAATATATATTTTTATATGCAAAATTCCATAACAATCCACAAATTCAACAAAAATACATCTAGTTTACCAAATGTATCTACACATTTCAAGGCTCAATTTCTGTATTTATTCCATATATTTAGTTGACAAAGCTGCAAAAGTTTGTTGACTATATTTTGTTGCCTCTTTTGGAAAACCCGTGACAAGTTTTAGGGTCTCTTTGTCTTAATCAGTATGAGGTGTGCTGCACTTGAAGAGCACATGGCTTTATCGGATTTTTAGAGAGGGATAACTGTAACAAAAGTGCTACATAAAACTGTTGCAAGCAGTTTTTGTGGTTATTGATTCCTTTTAATATAAGTATGAGTTTATTATCAGCAAAGATGTTAATAGTTTTTATTGAATCATATTGTAAATCCTTTAGCTCAACTTACAATATATACTATTTCACTCTTGTGATTACACTTTTTATATGTTAATGGATCAGTTAGTTAATAGAAACAGAACAGAAATAATGGTTTGAGTGTGAAAAACACAGTAATGCTCTGGAGTAGCAGGGAAATAATGGATCCAAATCATACATTTTATGTGTTTGTTAAAAATATAACACAACAAATAAGACCTGCAGCTGTGTTGTACATTCCTCAATATTTTTCTTTTTTTGTATTATTCTGTACAATGTCTTGTCTCAAATGCTGATTTTCTATCTTAAGTGCCTTTATATGTAGTGCATTTTATTGCTTCCTCCTACACTTACACTTGCTTTGAAGAAACTGGTTTCGTGTGCATGTTTTCATGTGCCTTTATTTAAATGTGTTATATTTGTACACATAATCATACATTCACACCCCCAAAAGTAACTTCTTCTGCACTAATTTTTTTTTCTATCTGTCCAAATAAATATTTTGAAATCCAGGTTTTGCATTTGCTGTGAGAATGATAAATAATATTGATAAAGGTTATGGTCTTAGCAAGAGGTCAAATCCTCTTGTCAAATCACACATACCAATGCTGCACTGGAGATTTATTAAAGAATCTTTTGTGAAGCAATGCTGGAATTGCTTCTGCTTTGGTAGGAGCAGACTGCTCAGAGGAATGAAGACTGCTGACATCACAGAGTAAGAAAAAGCATATTTATTATTCATTAGTATAAAATATTTATTCATTTCAAAAAGGTTGTGCAACAACATGATCAGTCCTTTTAAAAGTGCCTTAATATGTGCAAAATAGTATTTCAAACACTTAGGAATACTGTTATACAGGCTTTCAAGTAATTAACAATTGGATCACTTTCAGTGCACTGTGATAGGTTTCTTAAGGTGCGTTCACACTTAAATGAACCAGATGCGGATGCGGACTTGGTTTGGTTCTGTTCTAGACCTTGATTAGTCCTGATCTAGTCCAGGTTTAGTTCCGGGTTTAGTTCTGATTTAATAATAATTTTGATGTGTTAAATGTGCAAGTGTGAACGCACCCTTAGGACCAATAACTCCACTTTTAGGGAGGATATAAACGACATTATCCATGACTGTTACTCTCCATGGATCCAGTGGAGCTACAATTGACTGAGGATGAGGCACAAAGTACACACAAGTCTTCATGGCAACCACAGGACACTCTCTTGATGGCCATCTGCCAGGACAGTTCAGTACATTCTGGTTTGCAAATGGATGCTGCTTGTGTGCGTGGGTGTGTTTGTGTGTGTGGAGGAGAGACTGCTTGTTCTGGACAAAACTTAACACAACTATGTGTTTGTCCTTGCCTTCAAGCAGAAAATATTTGGCATAGATTGTGATTTTTTGTTGGAATTTAACAGTTTACACATCCACAGGGTAGTGCACATGTGTGCTGTGTGTGTTTCTGTGGGGGCAGCAGGCCTGCAGCAACACTCTCCGGATGTCCTTGTTTCTCAGACTGTAGAGAAGAGGGTTCAACAGGGAGCTGCCTGCAGCTGGCACCAGGGTAGCATATGTGTACAGTGGTGGGCTTGATGCATCACCCAGAAGCCCCCACAGAGAAAAAGGCATCCAACACCCCACAAAAACGCTAAGCACAAGGATGAGACGAGAGAAGCCTCTACCATTGCCATGTTTGCTTGCATATGGCTGATTGACAGGTAAGAAATGCCTCTGTGTTGCTATGGCATGGGCATGTCGCCTTGCTACTTGGCAAATTCCAGCATACAATTGCAGAGTTACCATGACAACCAACAGGAAGCCTCCGCACAAGAGGGACAGGTAAGTCCTGGTTAAAGGTCGTGTTACGGAACAGGATTCTGGATCTTCCAGACAGTGCCAGCCCATTGCAGGTACAGCTCCAATCACAAAGGCCCCAAGCCAAACCAGCAGCAGGAGCGCAGCAGCACGACGTCGGGATTGACCTGATCCATAGGTGAGTGCATGGCTTAAAGACAGGTATCGGTCCAGGGCCACACCCATCAGGCTACAGAGAGAGGCAGTCAATGATGTGACCAGCAGTCCTGAAATGAGTAGTTCTGACCATTCACTGGGCTCCACACAAAACAAGAAGAGGAAGTGCAGAATCAGAGCTACACCTGCAAGTAGATCTGCAAGACCCAGACTCGCCAGCAGCAGAAACACAGGGGCACGAAGAGAGGGGGTGGCCAAGATGGTGGTCACTACTATTGCATTCTCCATGGCGATGACAGTTCCGGATATGCATAGAGCCACGCCCCACACCGTGAGTGGCGAGAGCTGAGAGGGAGAGGTGCTTGGCAGGTCGTCCACCACGTAGAAAGGCTCCTCACCTGAGGACTCCACCCAGCCAACGTCTGAAGCATTCAGGATCATGGTTGATCTGTTGTAAAAATAATTCACATTAGCTGCCAGAGTTGTTTATATCACATCTTCATAGTGCATGTCCATTAACATCTCCTGAGAGTTGAATTGGTGGTTTTATGCTTTACACCTCCTGGCACCAGGATATGGCTAAAACATATTGGTCTAGAGCAATAAAAAATTAAGATGATCTGATACAGTGGGCAATTTGCAGTGTACAATTGATGCCATTCTCCTTGTCAGCATTGACAAAAATAATTCATAATACTTAAGTGGTTTGTAAAGACTTTGCCTAAATATGTTTTGTATTTAGAGAATAATACAGATAATTTTATAGCCCTTTATTATTATTTTGTTTTAATCACATCGTCGAAAGTCTACTTAACTTAATCGTGATCTTTCGTAAACGTGTGCTTGGTCAATTTAGTATGGTCCCATCGCGATGGATTATGGTTAGGTATATCCCAGCCAGCATCAGTCACGGAGGACCCTGTTGTATAACACACTCGCAGGTTTGATGCACCGCACAGGTCAAACCCACAGTGCGCACTAGATAATTATCACCATACATTAAGTTTTGTAATGAATGCATCTTACCTTATTAGCAAACTGGATTGGATTTGTTCTTAGCGGAGAATAGAGGGTCCAAGGGCTGATTGTCTAGATGAAGTGATGCTGCACTGCCAATGTGATGCAGCGCTGCTGAGCTTTAAAACCGCACGGCAGCCTCAGTAAATGCTTCTGGTTTAAGTCTTTATCTGTGATGAGCATAAATGTCCAAGCGCCTTGCTCGCATTTTCTCTGGTCCAGGTCTCTCCGGGCGCGCACAAAAGCCAGAATGGATGCTGTTGCGCTCAGACACGTCCACAAGAGAGCTCAGTCTGACGTCAGTGAATGGGGGCGCTCAACCAATAAGGCTCTGGTACAACGGTTATGACAACTATGAGGGGGGTGTAAAGGGAGTAATTTCATTCAGAAAAATGCGGCATCGCATATGGCCCCTCCCACTGCGGTTCACTCTTGTTTTATTTCTTGTAAATAATGGGCTCCCGTGGACCCCTGATAGCTGAGCCTCCCGAAAAAGCAAAAATTCTGTCAATAAAAGCTGGGCCGTTCTGTGCCATGGTCTGTGCACGCGGGAGAGCGCCGGTGGGACAGTGCGTGCTGGGGACGGAGCTGTCCGTGGTGCTGAAGGGCGCCACGGTGACTCATGCCCTGCATAACAACACATGTATTCACAAACTCCTACCCCAAATTAGTTGCTCACCTTTTCTAAACCATAAGCAACATTAGAGCATTGGTATATTGGCGATGTAGTCAATTATGACGCGCTAGAAAATTAACCATAAAGCG